>JASDQU010308669.1:156203-183754 GCA_032191745.1 Picea mariana
ACAATTGGACGGAAAGAAGAATGCGGGGGCATGATCAAAATGAGCTAGTCCATAATAACTACAACGGAGGCCAATTACCGTCGACTCAATTTCCCATTGATTTACGAGGCGTCGGAGAGACACACATGGCAGGGCTGCCATTGATGAGGAATCAAGTATTGGAGACACATGGTGCAGGAGTGCAGAACAACCCTGAGAGCCAGTTAAATGGTGGACGGCCAATTGCTGGGTTTAACGATACCCATCTTTATCAAGAAAATGATAATCCAGTTCAACAAAGCGGGAAAGCCTTGAACGAGTTTTGGAATATTGAAATTGAAGGTGGAACAGAGAAGCAGCAGGATGTTATAAGTGAAATGGAAGGGCACACGAATGGGGAAAGGGATGAAGGATCAGCGGGAGCTACAAACGAAGAGGTCGGAGACCCAAATATTGTTGGGTAGATGCATAAGACATGAATAAATGTTGAATTTAATCTTGCCTCACAATAATGCAAGGGTTTTTATTTATTCAAAAATAATGTTATTATACTATATCAATTTGCATTGATGTGATGGAAGATAAGTGGAAGAGAGGACTCTACAGGTGTTAGAAAAACATTAAAGTTATATTCATTATTTGTTTTTTTGGAGGGAACATAAATATATATTTTTAGGTTAATTCACTAATTCTTCAGTCACATATTTGGGTCGTATACAGAATAGACACACTATAAATGTATATATTTTTAATTATTTTAATAATTATATAGAAAGCATGATACAATAGTGTGCATTTTTTCTAGTCTAACAAAAAAATATTTAGAAACATATCTAAATGTGTAAATTTATTTTTAAAAATTATATTTATGATTTTTGAATATTTAAATTTGTATTTTAAAAATGTTAAAGTAATATTAATTTTTTTACTAAACGTAAATTTTATTGGAAATACAACATTTTACTTAACACATTTTTTTTTAATGAAATATGTATTTATTTTATTATTGTTAATTAAAATACAATTTTATTATAAAGAAAAATGATTTATAATTTTATTTATATAAAAAAAAAATGAATTACCTTATGTTTTAAGTCATTTAAAAATAAAAACTTCATTGTTAAATGAAAAATAAAATATTATACTTACAACAATTTAAGCAAAAAATAACAGTTGTTATCAAGTTTTGAGTATTATTCATTGTCACAAATTTCCAAATTACACCCTTAAAAAAATAAAAAAAATATGAATGTTCATAAACATGAAAACGTTACACCTTAAAAACAAATATGAATGGTCATAAACATATACAGACAAAATATACAAAATTACAACCTTCAATTAGCATATATGTAATTTGTCCACCAAAAAATTATATATATGTAATCTGTCCACCAAAAAATTATATCTATAATGTATGTGGGATACCAAGTATATGTCCACTTTATAGATTTTAATGTCTCAAAACTTTTGAAAAGTCCAATCTTTTAAGGAAAATGAAGATAAGGAATGGAAAACGAGTGCGTGATATTCAATAGGAAAAGGAACATGAGATAGTGATAGCACCTAAGATAGGGAAAAGGAAATTTAAAAGTGTATCAAAATTTTAATTAAAATTAAAATGAATAATTAGTATTAAAATAAATTGAAAGATGAGGTGAAAAATAATAGAACAAAGTTGGGGAAAGGGAAAAGATTAACAACAAATAATTGAATACTAGGCTTTCAAGAATGGTTTATTTTATAGTCATCTTCTTGATTAAAATTATATGGGTGTTTGAGCCTCTCTAATGATACACAAGTTGTAGAAGGGTGATGAGGAAACGATTTTAGTTTCCTCTAAGAAAATGAGGTCTTTAGAATTAAATGAGTGATCAACAATAGAGGATTTAGATATGTAGTTGCAAGCTGTGTCAAAAATATATTCGTTTAGCCCAACTTTAAAATATCTACTAGTTTGGCCAATGTATGATTTATCATAAGGGTAGGGAATATCACACTTAGCCCCAGCATTGGGTTTGACTTGTCCTTGGTAGTTTGGAATAATTGTTTAAGAGTTTTATAAGGTTTGAAGAAGGTTTTAATATTCATTTTTTCCAAAAGAATTGAGATTTGATTGGTTGTTCCTCTATATAATGTACATAAATGAGACCTTTTCCCGGTTTGTTTTATTGTTTTTCACCTCATCCTTTAATTTCTTTTAATATTGATTATTCATTTTAGTTTTAATTCAAATTTTGGTGGGTTGTTATAGCTAATGATTAATTTAACCCCCTATTTTACTTTATTCTTTGACTCATTTATTTCTTCAATGGCTATCTCAAATTCCTTTCTTATTTATTTTCATCTCTTGAAAATCATTTTTTATGATTAATTTAAAGCCCATTTTTTACTTGTTACTTTCACTCATTTATTTCTTCAAGGGCTATCTCCTATTCCTTTCTTATTTATTTTCATCTCTTGGAACACTTTTCTTGTTCTTTAACTTTATCTGTCCTTGCTGATGGGTGGAGTGTCCACTTTTTTAAAACTTTTGACAATGTTTAACATCTTGAAAGATCAAGAGCAATACAACTAATTGTGAAAACCTTCATTCTCCAATGGTTATTTATTGTTTTATATTTTATTAAAAATAATTATTAATTTAATTTAATTAATATTTATTTTTATGATTTTTGATAATTCATAAATATTATTAGTATTATAAATATTGTAAAATTAAGTATTACTATGCATATGAGAGTAATCAAGAAAAAAAATTATCCTTTAATTTTCTAATATCACAAAGATTACAAACTCTTTCTTCCCATGACTTGTAATATCATAAAGATATCAGATATCTCAATGCCTTTTGGACTACATTTTGGGAAAATACAAACACCAAGTTGAAGATATCTACAACTTTCCATCCATAAATAGATGGAAAAAAAAATGTAGTGAATAGAACATTGGTTGAAATTGAGGGGCCATAATCAAAAGCATTCCTAGACTTTTGATGAAAATTTGATTTTATATTCAACACTCTTACAACAAGTAGTCCACACTTCTATGAGTAAGTCCCATTTTGAAATTTGCATTGGGTATTTCACACCTTTACCCTTAGATGTTGTATATGGGAAATAAGGAGGAGTGATGGAAGACACTAGGAGCGACATTAAAGGCTAAAAAATTCATTGATAAGGTCATGTATATCCATTTGTAGGTATGGTAGACATTGAAGAAGTCACAGAAAAACTACAATGCCTGGTATGGTCAACAGATAATTGAGAAAATATTCCAAGTGGATATAGAATTTTTTTGCATTTGAATAGAAAAAGGATATAGGGGCATAGTAACAAGATCAAGGCTCCATGACATGCTCCTTTTGAAGTATTCAAGAAAGTAGGTCACAATGCCTATAGACTTAGTCTACCTCCATATATATTTATTTACTCAATATTGAATGTGGAAATATGAAACTTTGTGAGTCTTCCATATTGGACCAAGAAATTAATGAGCAAGTTTTGCCTACCATAGAGGACTTAGCACCAAAATCTTAGGAAAAGTTAGCAAAAGATACAGTTTTGCAAAAGAAGTCTAGAAAAAACAAATGGGGGCAACATGAACTCTTACAAGTTAGGTTGAAAAGACAACTTTCAATCAAAGGAAAATGGCACTCCGGGGAGAAGGTAAAGGAAACATTTTCTCACCTCCTTTAGTAAAAATGTTTTGGACACCAAAAGCATCCCTAAATGAAGGGGCACTATTTGAAATAGATCATTACACAATTTTTCATATATTTTGGTACTTTCTACGTGGAAAAATTGTAGTGATTATCTTACAAGGCCCATTTTAGGGGTAGGTCTCACTTTGTTGATTTAGTTTCCAAAAAATTCAAAAGTCTATTTGAGGCCTTAAATTACCATTTCTAGGGTCCAAACTTTGTGAAAAAGGTTCACATCCTATTGACACTATTCCACACTTCAATATATTTCCAACAATGTAAAGATCACCTTAATTGGAGTGTGTATGATGAATTCCTCCCTTCCACAAGATGGCTTATATTGTTGACTACCATGATACTGAGTGGATGCCATGTTAGCTCCACTTCTCTCACTAGTGGATCTAGTGAAATGTGGAATTTCAATAGGATTCTAGAGACTATTAAACCCTACCCTAATTGGGAATTGCAACATGCAAAAAACCTAACCTAAACCTTACATGATTATTTATCCATGTAAAGTATTGAGCCACTAGGAAAGAAAGGGGTTCCATTCTATTTGTACTGTTTATTATTTCATATTTGAGTAAAGCATATGAGACTAGTATTTTGGTGTAAAATATAGAAAATGGAAGATTCTATTGTAGCGATAGTAGCTATAACATGCATCGAAAATCCATAGTGATTTATGAATCCATGATGCTTTTTGATTTTGTATAGAAACCAAAAAAGTCCATACAAAAGCATTGACCCATTAATTCTTTGTATATATTTCTTCATTTCCTCACTTTTCAAAAGGAGTGGTATATAATGGTATTTTTCCTCAAACATTTTTGTCTTTTCTACACAACTACTAATATATAATGGTGTTTTTCATTGCAATGCAAAAGTTTAGCAGAAGGTAGCGTATTCAATGATAGAAATTGTAATATCACAGTCTTGCGCACACATGATTGGAATTATTCTTTGAGGACACTTGTGTGCAAGTGATCCAGTTCATTGTACTATTGAGTGTTTCACTTATGGATTATGATGATGTTGTGGATATGATTATATATATTTGATTTTATTTGTATCGACGAGTGCTATTGACTGGTTTTTCCTGAGTGTGTATGACTCTGGACAAATTGAGGATGTCGATAACATTGATGGACCTCCTTGGACTTCGGATTAAGTCAGGGAGTGAGCTATTATGGTTTGAGTGTCTTTGATATTGACTATGCGACATATGACTGGTATATTATGATGTTGATTTTGGATCGTTGACATGTTTCGTTGATGGATGCAGGCTGACAATAGCTTTCTAACCAGACTCACATTTGGAGTAAAGGGGTCACGCATGGCTCGAACTGTAGGTTAATGATTACCTATTTCGAGACATCCATGATGTCGTGAGGGAAGACTGTGATAGTTACTCACGATGATTCTAAGGGGCATGCAATAAGGCAAGGTCCTTATTCCTTAGAGGCCCTTAGTCTCCCACAAGGTCGCCTGATGGAGCATTGACTCCAAGGCAAGACGTCTACGAAAATCAGTCAAAAGGCGAGTGGCACCGTTGGAGCACATAATGCGTCTTGAAGGGCACGTCGCATGAATTAAACATGAATTCAGATGACTGGAACCCTTGGAGCACGTAGTGCGTCTTGAAGGGAACGTCACAGTTTTAACACTAGCGAGTCAATGAAACTAGGTACCTAGAAAAATAAATCTCGTTTTGACCTGGCCAACCCTAAGTTAATTGTTGCGTGAGTAAAGTTTAAAAAATTATAAAATTTCCCTTAAAAACAATTTTAGTTGAACTTAGTTGACTTTAAAGCCTAGGTCTAAGTAGGACATGAGAACTAAAAATTAACTAAGCAAGTAATAAAGGGGGGAATGAAGATAATGGGGGTAAATTTTTTTAAATTTTAAAATTAATGGAGAATTAAATTATTAAAAGATAAATTGTTGGCTAAATTCAAAACGTGCTAATTTAAAACTTAGACCAAAAATAGGAAACTTAATTACAATAGGAAGGTGGAACATAGAAGGGAATCTAGTCTAGAGAACTTTCTAATTTCGATCTCAACTAAGCTTTAAGGCATAGATTAGTCTTTAGGGGAATAAAACAACATTGAGGAGCATTTTTGGGAACACTTAGACATAGATTAGTCTTTAGGGGAATAAAACAACATTGAGGAGCATTTTTAGGAACACTTTTAGGTGGGTGAGGGAATTTGACATTTTAATTTAATTAATTAAATGAATTTTTGGTGCAACTAAGGGATCGGGCAATAAGTGTATATGAGAGAGGGCACAATTTTCTTAATAATAAATTAATAAAAATAATTTAATGTGCGTTTGGAAACAAGTCACTAAGAAAACTCTATAAAAGAAATGACGGAGGACGGGAATAAAGGGCGTCATTGTATGCATAAGGTTATGCTTATTGGTTTTTCTTTTGGGAGTTGTGACACAGTGGTATCTTGATCTTGTGAGATGATCTGGGAGCTAAGTTTCTTTGGTTTGTGTGAGTGGGCCCTAGGGGAAGAAGAGTACCCCTAGCGTTGGTTGGGAGGTACCAGTGAGGTCTCGATGGTTAGCGAGAAGGATCTAGAGGGAGCGAGAGCAAGAGACAACCAGTTCGGATTCTACGCCTTCGGTTACGGTACATGCTTTAAAGTTTTCATTGAAAGTAGTTTTTAAAAAAATATGTGAAGTTATATGTTGATAAAAATTGGAATGGCCCCCTGAATCTGGATGTGTGTGCACTTGTTTTGTGTGGATTGATAAGGAAGAAGCTGTGGTAAATTAAAATTTTACATATTTATCTTCACTGTCATTGTGTCGTGTTTACTCTGTGTGCTTGGTTTCTTACCTCTTGTTCGCTCAAAGAACTCATTCTGTGTTTGCGCTTTCTTGTTTCACTCTTCTTGTTTCACGAGTAATTAGTTTGCGATTGGATGCATTTTGCTCATTTCGTTTTTCTTATTTCCGAAATTCTGGTTCCAACGTTTTTAGTTTTCATTTTGGGAGTTAACTTACTTACTGCTTGCGATTCGATTCCTGATTTTCTTTTTAATTCAAAGGTTCAACCGTTAATGCAATAGTTAAATTAATGGAAAACATGCCACAACGTCGCAAATCTTTCTGTATGAAAGTGTGATCCATGAAGCAACTAGTTCAAATTTCTGTTATGCTATGTTTGG
The DNA here is from genome assembly GCA_032191745.1 of Picea mariana. Lineage (NCBI taxonomy): Eukaryota > Viridiplantae > Streptophyta > Pinopsida > Pinales > Pinaceae > Picea > Picea mariana. Next base: position 163,071 of record JASDQU010308669.1, read on the forward strand.
GATTGCCTTCCATGGCTGTGTACAAGATTGCAGAGTTTTGTCTTGTGGCCAGAGTTTTGTCTTGTGGCCTGAAGAAATATACTATGTTAGTATGAATGGCATGATGGATTTGTGCACATTCTAGGGTCATAAATGTCATTTGTTATAATTTGGGCCATTTAGATATCTATGAGTGCATTATGGGAAATTTTTGTAAGAGAAGACACGGTCTTTATAATCTCATATCTTCTCTTCACTCAGTTTGAGATGAATGTGGCAGTGTCTTCTCTCTGTTCTTGAAACCGTCTAGTCCTATCTATATTTTCATTTTACTTCTTCTCAGCCTTGAAGGTGCTCAGTGAACGCTGATTTTTCCTCCACGAATTTGTTGTAAAGGATGGGCGATAGTACTTCATCTCAGGGTTGATTGTGCCTCAACAATCGTTGTAACTCTGCATTGTTACACCCTTCCCTCCACATCTATTCTTTCTGCGTTGTTACACCCTTCTCTCAGCAATCGATTTCCTTCTGCGTGTTAAACCATTGCCTCAAAAATTGATTTATCTCTGCGTTTTCTGACAAGTACTTCATAACGTGAAGGTGTTTTCGCGTTTCGTTGAACATTTGCCTTAGAAATTCGCATGCTCTCTGCGTTTGGTTGTCCACTGCCTCTGCACATTTTCTTTGGACCCTCAGCAACGGATTACCCCAGCATCGACTGCCCTCCTTACTCGACGGTTAGACCGATTGCTACCTCTCCTTTTAGACTAGCTCTTCTCTGTTCTGACAGTTGCTTCCTCAGCGCAAGTGTAGTGTGCTCTCAACGATTGGGGTGCTCAATCCCAGCGCTATCCCTCCTAAGATAATGAATAGTTTCGGTATCATTTAAAATGTGACTCAGGAATGTTAATGAATGATAATTCCGGGAATTTCTAATTTCGTTGCCATGATAGAACTGGAATTATGGAATCCGATGCAGATTATAACTCAGAACTGAATTCAGTTAAATGTTTCCAGATTAATTATAAATCCTTGCAGTTATAAAATTAGAATTACCATGCCGGATGTTCTTCGGCGAGAATTGCGCGAAGTGAATATTTTTTATACATTCAAGTTGTTTTATACAGTTAGATGGAATATACATTTAGATTTAGTGTTGTTGATTTAATTGTTAATATAATATGCTAAATTGTAATGTTAAATTTTCATACGATGGAATGGTATAACCAAATAAATCATTACTACTTTTTTCATGTGAGAGTGGGAATGGAAATTGTGTTTTAATTTATTACGTCAAAGGCGTATACTTATTGACAATGGGCACAATTAATCACCTTTTAATCATAAATTTCAATCTTAGGGTTGGCAATTGAAGATGCTGGCATATTCTTCGTCGTTCTTTCTAATCAATGGATGAGATTTTGATAAATTAACTTCCGCTCATTTATAAAGACGTCAGTTTATGTGATTACTTTTTTACATTTACTAAATAAGATTAAAAAATTACTTGCTCACCACCAGATTACCACATTCAATGATTAAAAGATAATCTATTAAGCTGGCCACAATTTACTAAATTATTCATTTTTTTACCAGTGCGGAGGTTTATGGCCGTGTGGATGTGAAGTGAAGCGTTTCAACCTCCAACCTCTCCTCCGCACGCGTTTGATGTGTTGGCTAAGATTTCCATGGAGAATATGAAACGATTGCAAATGCGCATCAAGAAATGAGCGAGTGCGCATCAACAACAAAGCGAGGAGGTTCAGACTGACGGCCTTTCGGCGTTCTCAGCCGCAAATTTGCGGCTGTGTTAGTATATTTAATGTTCAAATTCAAGTTATTTGCTCAGTTCACATTCTTATTTGCAGTCCTGAAGTAATATATATTATCGACATTCTTATTTGCAGTCCTGAAGTAATATATATTATCGACCATCCGCTTTAATTTGTTATTGCTACTTGAGTGTTTATGACACCTTAAATCTCTCTGCAAATGTGACGCATGTGGCACCCTTAGCCACCTTCTCTTGCTAGAGGTTTCAAACTCGTGGGCAGGTTCTTCTTGTATTTATTTATTATAATTATTATACAAGAGTATCAACATAACATCGATGATGCTTTTATGACTAAATCGGTTGATATGCATACCTGTAATAGTTCTCTATGTTTAAATTTAGTAATAGAGATGGCGTAAACTCACACTTGTTATATATATATATATTTCTGTCTCTTCCCTTTATCTGCAAGGACACACCTTACAAAGTATGTTTAAGTAAAGTTCCAAAGTGCACACACTTTACACAAGTTGTTTCATAAAGTTCAGCGTGTTATTTTTTATGGTCATCATTTGTGAATATCTCAATGGTTGGTGCATGTAACTTCTAGCACGACAACTTCACCTTTTATTTTTGGATCTGTTAAAAAGAAAAAAAAAACAATTTCATCTTTATGATTGGGGATTGTGAGTCTCAAATTATTATTGAGAATTTAAAATGAAATTAGATACTTGTGATAGATACATCTCATTTAAGCGATCAATTTATAATCATTTTTACAGTAGTTGCCTTTCCATAGAGCATGGAGTATTCGGGGAATAAAAGGAGAAATCATTGTATAATAAATTCCATTTATATTTTCTCACTAGACTGTGAGAATATTAGGAAGCAATATAGTCACTTCCTTGCCATCGTTCCCAATAAAAAAATGTAGGCCAAGTGAAGTAATCTAATATGAGAAAACACACCATATGCATACATACAATACACTCCCGTGATGTAGTTCAAAGTGTTTCTTTCAAAGTGTTAGTTTTTAATATCGAAGAATTGGTAGAGCCTTCCACTGTAATCAAGGAGACTCAGGGTCTACACAGAGGGACTGTCTCCATAAATTTAGATCTAGAGCAGGTTTCCATAGACCAAGCCAAGTAAGTTAGATGAGTTTTGAACATGGGTTGGATCCTTATAATGAAAAACTTAAGTATTCTAAAATAAGATTTCCACCATTTTACCTATCCCAATGGACTAGAACTTCTTTCAAAGTTAAAAAGAATTTAGCTACAATTGAAGGAAATTTAGACTAAGACTAAATATTTTTTGGTTCAAAGAAGGACTCCAGACTAAAAATAAGTAGTTTTTGGTTACAACAATTAACAAAACTATTTCCTTCCCAAGTAGCATCAACAAATTTCAAATAATTTCATAAAATATTCCAAAAACAAATTCATCAAAAAGGTTTTTGAACGAAGCAAAAATAGTTTAGTTTCTAAAATCATGTCACGCATCATATTTAGGTTATTTGGGTTACACTTAGCTTCTCTACACCTACAAAGTGATGTACTAGCCACTCTGCAACTCCCCGGGATGCACAATCACTTAGACCACATTTACCCACCAATGCAAAAGAAATAATTAAAGTTTGTCCACAACATTAATTTTAGTAACTTCTTTATTTTAGAAATAATCAAACATATTACAAGATTATTATTTCAATTGTTGTTTTTCAATCACATTTGTTTTATACAAATATATTTATATTATGAATAATTATAATTTTTTTTTAAATTATGAAAGTAAAAACTTAAAAATTCTAAAAATAAAAATAAATTTTAAAAACAAAATTACTGTTTTATAATGTTTATATTATAATTTTTTTTTAAATAATAAAAATAAAGACATGAAAATTATAAAAATAAAAATAAATTTTAAAAACAAAATTACTATTTTATAATCTTACTGCTTCGAAATGAGTATATATTGACAACTCAATCTAGTGAAATATTGATATCCTTTATTCACCATTTTTCATGAAATACATACATAATCGTGGGTTCGTGGGTTCTTGAATTATATCTTTTTTTCTGAAATCATCATTTATGAAATTTGGAATGTTATCAACCCACTGTTTTAAAATTTGGACATTATGTAACTTTCATCCTCCCGTAACTACAACGACTGCATGACTCCACAACAAACATCCATTGCAGAGCCACATATGGAACACCAAACTGTATAATTTTGAAAGATATTACTTCACAATAAGGATCAGCTTACATTGGGATATGTTTAGATTAACAAACGTTTACAAAAATTTTGTGAAAAATCTCTACGAACAATGTTACAAAGTTAAGCGATAAATTCCTCTCCCCTACCCCTACCCCTACCCCTACCCCCCACCCTACATTTGNCGGGCAAGCAATAAATTCCTGTAGATTATGCTTTTTTCAGAGCCAGTTGACTAAGAACCAATTCCAGTTGTCGTTGTACCAGTTTCATATCCAAACAGTAAGCTGCCCACATGCCACCACCCACCCACACATCACTGATGCAGCAATTTCCACTGATAAAACTGATAGATCAGCAAGCAAATACTAGAAGCAAAGCATCAATTATTAGTAGTTTAAGCCCCCCCTCTCCTTATCAGTCGAGCGTGCTTCCGCACCCACATTGATGGACCAGGTTCGTTCGAACTATCTATCACATCTTGCTTGAATCTATCACAAATCTTGCTATGTTACAAAGTTATGTCCAATTTTAAATTCATTTACATCTTATTTTTTTGGAAATAGAAATCACAAGAAAGTTTCTTAAAACAAACTTATTAAAATGGAGATATAGAAATTAATCTACTTTATTATTTAAGTTTAATGACACCAATATAACATCAAACTAGAAATCTAGGTTCAAACTACTAATTGAGTAGAAATAAGAAATACAACTACCTTCCTTCATCACTCGAAGAAAGCCCAGAACTAGAGAACTAGAGCAAGTCATGAGGCGCCTCTTCTCCCTAAGACAAGAAGCTAGGAGAGCTGGTCATGAATCTATGGCTTATGGTTACAAGATAAGGACAGAATCAATGGCTTAAACACCCGTATCTAGCCTGCCTAATAAAGCTTTTCATCCGGGGAATTGTTGGTCTGGGAAGAAATTCATAAACAATTCTAGCAAGCAGGTTGTTCCTCTTATGTTTTATACATCAATTAAAATAGCTTTTAAAACCTATTTATACTAGAGATATCCATGAATCTACTTCACTATGGATTTGGAATCACTTGAATTGGACATGAAAATAAGATTTTTTTGAATGAAATACTGTTGGGAGGTGAAAGAGGGTGACATCCAAACTAAGTTCAAAGAACATTTTCCTTAGAATTTGCAACAAATATACCATATGTTGACCAACAATACCAACAATATATATATTTTAAGATGAATCGAGATAAGATGAAGGTTAATGAAAATAAAAATCAATACCAAAAAAAAATCAAATCCATACCATTTCACGTTACATTAATCATTTTTTTACTACCAAATGCATCCTACGAGAATCCTATTGTTCATTATTTCATGCACGAGTGCTATGATATGCTCATCTATTTCCTTCGTATGAACTTAAAAATCCATGTGTGTTGAAGTTCAAGATTTTATTTGTTCATGTAGTTAATATTAAAGCTTTTATGATACTACTAATACCATATTATGACTTTAATCCATTTTTTCTTCATAAGTTTTTCATTCTTTTGTAGGGAATACAATTTCTAATTGTAAAAATATTTTTGGGTGCAATCAAACAAATTTTGTTTAAAAAGAAGCTTGATAGTGAAAAATATTTTCAAATAATAAAAGAAAAACAAAAAATTCCATTTAAGTTCTATTGCTCCTTATGTCATATATTTATAAACTCCCTATTCCATGAGAATAATTTTACAAATCCCAATCTATCAACCATTATGTTAAAAGGTCCAACTATCCATATATCAAAATCTAAGTTCCATACCATTCATGTTTTACAACTCAGTTCAAATCACCAGTATGGAATAGTGAGTGCTCCTTCTCTTCAAGCAATCATATGCTCATTCGATATCTCATGGAATTCTCAAGTAGGTGATGGTATGCTTATTTTTTAATTTTTAATAAGTAATTCCTCAAATACTCAAACAAGTGTACTCGGAAAATTCTCCATGTCTACCATGATGTTTTGTTGCTCTCATATGTCTTTCCTTATTTTTCAAATAATTTTTGTGAAGATGAAGAACACCTTTAGTTGAGGGGTATTCATATATTCATACATGTTAAATCCCATTTCTTACCTTATTATCTCATGACCTCTTATAACCTTTTTGACTTGTTGTGGAATGATAATGATCAACATGTATTTTCCCCATTCGACTTATGTTTCTATAGGAAATTCCAATATTGCATCACCCTCATTGGTTGGCAGAGTAGACTATATTAAAATTAAAATATATCATTTGGAGGATGTTCTACATGATTGGGACATGATTTGGTTTTTATTGGATCAAAATAAATTCAAATTAGTTAGTCTAGGGAATATTGTCAAAAAAAAAAAAAAAAGTCAAATGGAACATGATTTGGTTCCTACTAGATCAAAATAAATTCAAACTAGTTGGTCTAGGGAACATTGTCAAAAAAAAATCAAAACATAAAAATTTCAAGACTGTCAAATTCAAGAAAAAATTGATAACATTTAATGATCAAGATTTTATGTCATACTTAAGTTAATTTTGAGTATGGTTTAACAAGAATAGTACTCTATTACATATTTCCTTAGGCATCCTCTTCCATGAAATTGGAAATGCCACATTTTCATTCTTCAAAATTACCATCATTATTATGCTTTCTAACCTTTCATTAGCAAAATTATAGCATAAGTTTCAAATTCAACTAATGTTAGCTTAAGATTATTTGTTGAAAGCTACCATGGAAGCTTTGGTCCACATGATAGTACTGAAATTGCATGCATGTAGAAACATTTGAAAGAAATTTTTGAGAATGTGCAAAAGGTAGAGTATAAATGGTTATCTGTGGTTCAGCTTCGAAAGGCCTACAATTCGATGTTGTTTTGGTCATCTCCTACTTTTGTTTTTGACGAAAGAACTTAGCATTCAGAAGTGTAAAAGGGAAACGTTGGGTGATTTGAGAGGATCGACTCGGTGGGGAAGGAATGAAAGCTACACTTTCGTTTGGGCCGAGTATGTAATTAATATGAAGAATAATTTTAACTAGAGAGTATTCTTTTTTTATTTTCTTCTCTTCAGTTTATATCTTTCTTGTGTTTATCTATATCATTGTCTAAATTATTCAGAATTTTGGAAATTATTTGATGAATTTTTGACACGTTAATCCTTTAATCTATTTTTATTTTTCTTTGTTGAAGTTTTCTTGTGTTTATCTATATCATTGTCTAAATTATTTAGAAATCTAGAAATTATTTGATGGATTTTTGACACGTTAATCCTTTTATCTATTTTTCTTGTTGAAGTTTTGATTATGTCTAATTAAATTCATGGATGATATATATATATTATCTCCTCAGGCTACATTTATCTTGCTTCAATGATCACTATATTTTGTATTCCAAGAGATTATGTTGAAACAATTGGTGCGCATTTCACTAGACATGCTTTAAAATACCAATTGTTTAGATTTCTTTATTACATTTAGATAAATGTATTATGCATATCATTAGATAACCCATTCCAGGTTATTATATTGATAGCCCATTCCTTCAAGGTTATTATATTAATGGACGTACATATTTGATTATTTATATAAGTTCATTATGCATATCATTTGATAGCACATTTCTTCAAGGTTATTATATTAATGGACGTAATTTTTTATTATTTAGATAAATGCATTATGCATATCATTTGATAGACCATTCTTTCAAGGTTATTATATTGATAGCCCATTCCTTCAAGGTTATTATATTAATGGACGCACATATTTGATTATTTATATAAGTTCATTATGCATATCATTTGATAGTCCATTCCTTCAAGGTTATTATATTAATGGACGTAATTTTTTATTATTTAGATAAATGCATTATGCATATCATTTGATAGCACATTCCTTCAAGAGTATTATATTAATGGACATACATCTTTGATTAGTATTCTATTTTTTTTTATTTTTTTTTTAATGTATTTCAATGTTATAAGATTGCATACGATTGCATTTGAAGTAATCTTTTTATTAGTTTGTGTTTTTGTTATTAACATGTTTATTCATTTTAAATGATTTTTTTCTTTCTAAGTTTTATTTTATTTCTTTTATATATGAGTGTTATTAAACATCATTTGATATCATTTGATTGAGGCTTATCCCTTTTCTTTCAAGAAATAATAAAGCGAGATGTTTTTAAAAGTCTTTTTGGATTCCTTGACATTATTCCTTAGCTAGGGGAAATTTTAAGAAACAACATCTTTTGGCACCATTTCTCGGGATCAAAGTTAAAATGTTTCTTTTCCCTCGGAAGCTACAAAATTTTAATTTTGACTACTCGTGGTGAACAAGAATAGAACAATATGGGGCAGAACCCTAGCCACAAGCACCCACTTCTCGCAACTCTCTTTCGACGTGGTTTCTTGCAACCATATGTTGTGGTATTTCTCTTGACAGAATCTCTTCCGGTGTGATCTCTTTCTCATTCCATACGCTTACGCCTACTCCCGACTGGTTTCTCTTGGCTCCTCCTCAGCGGAATGGGTGGTCTGGGGTCTTTCTATTTTCTTTTTGTTTCATTGTAGGCTCGGATGGAAATCAGTCCCATCTCCTTGTGTGGTTGGGGCTCGATGTATTTGATGTTTATACTCTCTTATTGTATGGTCGTTTCATGGAGGCTTGCTCTGGGTGTGGATCTAGTTTTTGTTTTGTGTTGCATTCCAACTTTTTGGGTGCTCTTGCGAGGGTGATGCTTGGGTTTTTCCAGATATGTTTCTCCTTATGAGATCCATTCTTTATATTGCTCCATTCTTCAGTTAATTCCTATGGTTTCTTTGGTTTTCTAAGGTTTGATGTATGCTCAGATCTGGCTCCCTTAGGTGGTTGTTCATTTTTTTTGCTTTCTGGTTGGAGTGGTGCTAGAACATTGAGGTCCTATGCTTGTGCGTGTCGTGCGTCTTCATCACTTTGAGGTCCTTGGAATGGGCGTTCATTTATGAGTCTTTTTGTTCATGGTTGGGGTATTCATCGACATGGATGCCTTCTGGTTATGCTAATGTTAAGGTTTTCGTTCCTCTCTGACCTGGTCCTTCTGATCTCCATGGTTTATTTTGGATTTTCTGTTTGGAGTTTTTTTTCTTTGACAAGATTTCTTGTACCAAGATTTCGGCCTTTTAGGGATTTCTATAAACTCTTGTTTTTTCTTCTTTTTGGCTCTCCAGCCAGTTACTTTGTGTCCCTTAGGGATTCTCTACCTAGTATTGGGTCATTCTTTTGGCACCTACAAAATGTAATTTGGTTATCTTTGGATAACTAGAATTACACTTTTTTCCAAGGAAAAAAAACAAGAATAGAACAATAGGGGTTTGATTTATTAAAGAAAATATTTTTAAGAAACATTTCACATGGCAACTCTACATTTAAGAGACTCCACAAAGTTTTAATGGAAAAATCTACTACTTCTATAGTAGTTGTGAGGTACACTCCTAATGAATTTTTTTCTATACCTGGTTTTCCTAATGATATTCTTGATATTAAAATATGGGGTAAATGTCTTCCTCGGTTTTTTGAAGAAGATGATGGTGATATACCAAGTCAACATTTACAATATTTTCACAATTATATGAATATATTAGATATTGTTGATGAATATGTGTTAATAAATATATTTATGTTTTCTTTAGAAAGAGATGCTCGTAATTGGTTTAAATGTCTCCCTCCTTTTAGTATTTCTTCATTAAAGTATTTTCATTCATGCTTTCACAATCATTGTAAGTTAATCTATTGAGCCAAATTTATTTTTAAACATTGTTCTAATGCTCAATCTAAAATAGAACATAAGTCTTATAACAACTAACAAGAAAAATAATTTGATGATAATGAACTTAAAGAAGAAATCTCTTATAAACCTATTCAAGAAAGTTTTCAAGAAAATATAGTCTATCCCCTGAAGATATAAATGATAACTATAATCAACATATTGTTTCCTCTTTTTATTATTTTTGAATCTTTTTTAAATACATAACATGTTGATATTTTTGAAGAAGAAGATGTTGATTTGTTTTCTACGATTGTTCACTATTATAATTATTACAAATATTATGCTATAAAGAATAAACAATCCTTTGTTGAACAATTTATATTTGACCTTACATTAAGCCTTGACTCTAAAGTACAACAAGATGAATCTTTAAAAAACTTAGGTTCCTGTGAAAAAAAATACGAACACCTTAAGAAATTTCGAGAAGTCTACATGATATGCACATTATAACAAAATTTGTTGTAACAAACTCTATTCCTGAAATTTACAAGAAACTTTCTAAAAAATTAATAAGCACTGATACATTTAGTTATGAGGGTTCATCTTCCCTTGATGATATTAAAGAGATGCATGAAAAAATATCAAAACAAATGGTTGTGAAAGTTTAAAAATAGGTGTTTCTCTTGAAGAATTAAAATTATTGCAAAACTATATTGCAGTTTATGATGATTATGAAGATCATAACTTAGGTCATATTTTGGATATTAATCATAAAATGTTTAATGGAATTTCTTTTGTCATGGAGTGTCGACCAATTAATAAAATTTGTATTGAAACAAACTCTATTTAATAGCGGGTAGATACCCCAAAGAATTGCACTTTCATTGAGTTTTATCACTATCAGTGGCCCTTAAATTAGTAAATCTATTTATAATGACTTACAATATTTACATAATGAATCTTTTGAAAATAATTTTAATTGTAAATTTAATAAAGATTGTATTATTGAAAATATATTTCAAAGAAATTAACATCAAGCTTATGTTCATAATTACATTATTTTTGAAGATTTATGTAAAGAACAAAAACATCATATATATATATGAACTAATTACACTACAAATAAAAGACCCTCCAACATAGGTTTTTGTTGATGCCGTTATAAAAATTATTCAAAAATCCATTTATAGTGGATGATATTAGAGAAGGTGAGCGGCCAAAGGTTTTAGTCGATGTTTTTACTGGTGTTTTTATAAGTACATAATGAACCAGTGTGTTTTAGACAACATGCACATTGGTTCCCTCATAACTAGCACATCATAGCAGGGTTATTTCAAATAAAGAACAATATTATCTCGTGCGCTACAAAAATAAGGACGCATTGAGAAATAATGACACATCGTAATATATTTCTTTTAAAAATACACAATGTGTAGCATAACACTGGAAGCACCGGTGAGATATTAGTGGAGCATACCATCAGATGGTTAAATAAAAAACATTTACACAACAATGTAGGATTGTGTCAAAAACAATATATCGGTGCCCTCCATTGTATCATGTGCATTGATGTGCACCAATGCTCCAATATGGAGCACCATGTTAAGGTTAATTTCCAAATTTAGGCGGTGTTCTCTATAAACCCAAACGCACCGGGGCATCCATTATTATACCACATTGTGTCATGCTTAAACAAAAAATTTCGCACTATTGTAGTTTTTCAAAAAATAAAAGTTGTTGCGCTATGGAGTCATATACGCACCGGTGCACACACAAACATACACGCACCATGCTAGGGATGTTTTTTTTTTAATATATAACCAATGTGCTCATAATACATGTATGTCCTAATGGAGTTGTGAATTGGGCACACTGGAACAGGGTTTTATTGAAAAATATTACCGATGGTAAAAATTTTTTTTACCATTTTCAGTGTTGTACAACTCAAAAGCACCGGTTCAACCTTTGTCTATCTGAAGCATCTTTCCATTAGTGCTTTCCTTGGTTGCATTCCTTTCATCTGTTTTTGGGTGTGTGAATTTCAAATTTTTCCAAACGGTGGGAAAATTTCATTTTTTTATTAGGTCGCAATCATTCCTCTCCGACAACAAAATGTACAAGTAATATCCTTGTTTATTCATAACTTAAGTTTTCATTGGTTTTAAATATAAAATTGAGTGAAATTTTAAGTGTAAAAAAACTTAACAAAAAAAAATGTACGGTGCATTCAAGGCTCTCGACTCGCACCAGGTAGGGTGCCACCTATAAATTTAGAGGGCACACCACATACCTTGTTACATTTTTTGGCGGTGCATTCGTAAACATAAATGCATCGACGTTTCTGTTTAACAACACATCGAAGAAAATCATTTAACTGGTGGGGCAGTGCGTCAAAGTACAGATAACGAACTAGGGTGTTAAAGTACATAGTACACCACCCTTATCAGATATATTTTATGTAGAACATTGGTAAATGTGCACACCGAGGAGTTTGTGTTTACCCAAAACACTGCTAAGAAAGGTAACATTGTGTTGCGGTGCACCAAGTAATTGTTTTGGTGACACTGTGCGTGGTACGATCGTAACGAAAAAAATGTACCATTATAAAGTTACATACTTAAAAATTTGTTAATGTTTATGTGACGGTGCAACTATGTTAGTTACACGCACCGGTGTGTGTAGGGAACGTATACGCAGCACGTTTTATTCCTATTTTTAGATAATTGTTTACCTTCTTTAAAATTTTAATTTGTTTTTTGGTTTAAGGGGTGGGTGCAATAAATTGTAACACACCTAACCCTTGAGTGGATTTCCTAGGGATGTTGCCTAAAAATTTCGTTCTCCTTAAGTGATCAAATCCTTCATTTAAGATCTCTACCACATTCTACTCGTCCAAAGTTTTCCCACCCTGGTATCCATGCTGAAAACTGAGCCTAGAACTAGCGGATATATCTCTCCAAAGTTATTTGGGATTTTATTGGTTTAGGGTCACGTGGCACCCATGGGGATCCACCCCACATGTGTTATTTCCAGGTTCCTACCTCCACGGTGGGAGACCATCCATCGTCCAGTCCCATGGCTGGACTTACTTTCCTTTTCCTATACCAGTTGTGGAGGAATTCGACGCTTTGTGCCTCTTTATTATCTACGCATGATACCACCTAGAGTTTCGAATTTCCAAAGTCCTATAAGCTCACCAGGTGGCTCCAGCCTTCGGGTCATTCTCTCTCTCTATCATACTATATCCTAGATCCTCTGGAGACCTGAAGTCCCAGAATCCCAGAGTCCTGGTCACTTCACCAACCACATTGGCTAGGAAGACATGTATCAAGAACTGACACTTAGGAGAGGTCAAGGTGAAACATGTTATGTTCCAATGGGCCTATAGGGTACGTGATACACATGAATCTAGGTGACTCATGGTACGTCAATATGGGGTTCACTTCATCCTGGATAACGTCACTACATCACATCACCCCGACTGAGAAACTTCTAATAGTCATCAGATCTCACGGTCGAAATACGACCATGTAGGTTTATATATCAATGACTCTTCCTACCTCAGAGATTCGATGTTCGGAGTGTTGCGATGAAAAATCCTCTTATCTTCTTAAGTGCCCAATCTCCAAACTAAAGGGGCTAGTGCCACGCATCCTCGATATATTGACGGTGGGGCAAGGACTCAAAGGATCCCTCGATATACAGTTCTGGGTCTTTCCTGACTTCGAAATTCAGGGTTTTGGATTCCCAGTTTAGTGGGTAAGATAGGTTCACCTAGCTACCTGGGGAACTACCTAACATCGGTCAACCTTATAGGAGAACGAGTCTATCGGATACCTTCAGAAAATATAAGGCCGGTAAGGTTGGTCATAATCTAAAGTCCCAGACTTCTGGAAATATGAAACTAGGAGGACTTAGCTTTCTTAGGCTTAGCCTAAGGTTCCTAGGTATTGATCATATGGGTCCTATTGGATAGATCTTATATGTTTGTCTTCCAAACCGAGAGATCTCCCCTTTCAATGATTTAAATTTGCTATCCTTCCTGAGATTTAACATGAAATGGTTAGGGACTTGGGTCTAGAATCTTGGTCGCACAACAAAGAGTTTGAATGAGGTATCCTATTTGGATGGACAAGATCATATTGACACGATATCTCTTATCTTGACCATAGTACAAGATTATGTCCCAAGAAGCCTCATGAACTGAGACAGGGCATATAGACTATCAATATGAATCATAAGTTCAAAAGGAGATGAATACATACACACATCATGACCATTCCACACATAAACCATTTATAGATACACATACATACATAAACCCATGCATTCATCCATTATTCTAGTTTAATAGATAAAACAAGAAAAATACTTATCAGAACCAGAAGGTGTGATGCGACTAAGGAAAGGGTTTCATGTTTCCACCCAAACATAGGCTCAGTCACTCCTAAAGGATTTACCACTATCCACCCTGAAGCTAGACCTCGATTCTTTGAGATATAATATTTTCTTCCGGCTAAGTGACAGTAGGGATAGAGCTTACTATATTCCTCCTATAGGATATTGGCAATGGTTTCCACAATACCAAGCAAGGAGGACCATCCTCATTTATGAGCTTGCATCATAACCCTACTATCCATTTACCTATGACCAGAACACACTCATCCCTTAGTTATTTCTTAAACATGAGAGCTTATCCTCTCATCTCTGCACTCTTCGCAGGTCTTCCTCTACCCACCACACCTTCCTTTCTTTCCTTCCTCGGAAAGGTTGTGTGTGGATTGAATTCCTAGTTCATGGTTAGGTCTGAAAGCCTTATAGATGGGTTCTCTACCCCATCCCCAAATTAACTCTTCAGGAGGTCTTCCCACCTACCAACCTGACTGTAATTCATTTATGGCTCAGAGGACTATTCTAGTCCTGAGAAATTAAATCCATTAAGTTATTGGTTTGTTGGAGGTTAACGCAACCATTCATGGTCCCCTTCACCATCTCTTTCATAGAATTCATGGTCTCTATTAACACATCCCCTTTCCAACAATCATGCAACACTTATCCATTTTCTAGTAAATAACATAATTTACATTCCTTTACCTTTTATACAAAGGTCCATCAAATCAAACATTCACACATATTGAGTTTTCCATAGTCTCTTGGCCCATAAAATTATATTTACAAACAGGGGAAAATAGGGGTGTTACAATTCCCTCCCCCTTAAAGGAGCATGATCCTCAATGTTCTATCTATTATTGTTCTTTGTATATACAAAAGTAAATAAAAATGGATATGCATGTCTCATGGAATTCTCCATTTCCCATGTATCCTCATCTGGGACAAAGTGTTTACACTACACATTGACCTGTGCAATGGTTTGGTTCCTAAGTGGGGTTTCCTTCTTGTCTAGTATGCACTGAGGTTATCACAGGCATTCTCCCTCTAGTTCCACCTGGATCACAGACCAGTCAATTATATGATTAGAATCATGTACATATTTCTTCAATAATGAAACATGGAAAATATCATGTGCCTTTACTGTAGGAGTGAGTGCTAGCCTATAGGCTATAGGTCTCACTCTATCTAAGACTTCAAAGGTTCCACAATAATGAGGTGATAGCTTGGCACATGCTCCCATTCTTAAGGAACTCTTCCTGGGCCTAACTCTGAGATAGACATTGTATCCTGTCTTGAATTCTCTGGGAGTTATATTTCTGTCATCTTAACTATTCTATCTATCCTGAGCAACCTTAAGATTTTTCTTTATATGAATCACTTGTTGTTCCATTTCTTTTAGCATGTTGAGTTCGATTATAAATCTATCCATTGGATTACTCTAGTTGATTGGAATCTTGCACTATCTACCATAGAGGTCTTTAAAAGGGATCATCTTCTATAATTCTACCAATGGCAGTTAGTCTTCCCACTTCTTAGGTTGATGCATTACATGCATTCTTAACATGTCTTCTAATATTTGGTTTACTCTTTTTGTCTTCCCATCAGTTTGAGGGTGATAGACTATGCTAAACAACAATTTAGTCTCAAAACCAGCCATTAAGGATTCCTAAAAGCTTGAAGTGAATTTTGTGTCTCTGTTAGATACAATCTCCCTAGGCATTCCATGTAGTCTCAATATCTCCTCCATGAAGATGTTCACAATATCTATTGCCTTGAAATTTGATTTGATAGGAATGAAGTGAGAAGAATTTCTCAAATTTTCCACCACTACCATGATGGCATCATTTTGCTTGGCCTATTTTGGTAATCCAGTGATGAAATCCATGGAGATGGTTTCCCATTTCCATTCTAGAATTGGTAGAGGTTGTAAAAACCCTGCTGGGTGCCGGTGTTCTAACTTAACTAGTTGGCATTCTAGAAAATTATATATATTGTTAGCTATGTTCTTTCTCAATGCAAACCAATAGAATTGTTTCCTAGTGGTCATGGTAATTTTATGATATCCTCGATGCCAAGTATATGGTCTCTTGTGCAGTTTTTCCATTATGAATCTCTTCAAGTCATCACAACTTGGAATATACAATCTATGTTCTATAAGTTAGCATGCCTTCATCGAGCATCTGATAGCCTTCATACTTTATCCCTATAGGCTGTTGCCTTAGGTATGAGGTCACGGTCTTGAAGAATGCATTTGTTTCTTGTGCATTCCTGACTCTTTCCCTGACATCTATTTCATAGGTGCTCACCACTGCTAGGTGAATCATTTTCACACTCATGATAAGGGCATCAACCACCCTATTTTCCTTTTCTTTGATGTGTTTTATTTCGAAATCAAACTCACTAAGGAGATTCATCCACCTAGCTTGTCTAGCATTGAGTTTTTGTTGATCAAACAGGTGCCTCAACCCACAGTGGTCTGTCATAAGTAAAAATATCCTACCGAGCAGGTAATGCCTTCACATTTTTAAATCAAGCACTATGGAAACCAACTCTAGATCATGGGTCACATAATTGATTTCATGCTCATTCAATTTTCTAGATTCGTAGAAAATTACACATCCTTCTTGCATAAGGACTCCTTCGAGTCCTTCCTTGTAGGAATCTGTAAACACAAGGAAGTCATTAACAGGGTATGCAATATTCAACATGGGTGTGTGGGTCATAAGGTATTTTAGTGCCTGAAATATTTCTTCAAATTCTGGTGTTCAAATGAATTTAACCCCCTTTTTCTTAAGGGTGGTGATTGGACAAGCAATCTTGGAAAATCCTTTTATGAACCTTCTATAGTATCCTGCTAAGCCCATAAAGGATCCGATATCAGATACATCCTTTGGGGTAGTCCATTCCATAATAAATCTAATATTCTCATGGTCTACTGCCACTCCTTCTTTAGAAATAACATGGCCTATGTAATGGGCTTGCTTCTGGAAAAAGTCACACTTGCTAAACTTAGTGTAGAGTTGATGCTCTCTTAGTACTTGAAGTACAAGTCCAAGATGTTCTTCATGATCCTCAATGTTCTTGGATTATATTAGGATATATTCAATGAAAACCAATACAAATAAGTCTAGGAATTTTCCGAGTACATTATTCATCAAAAACATAAAAGTGGTGGGGGCATTGGTTAGCCTGAATGGAACCACCACAAATTGATAGTGACCATATTTGGTCGTGAAGGTTGTTTTTTGGATGTATTCATCCTTGATTTGGAATTGATGGTATCCAGACCTTAAGTCAATCTTTGAGAAAATGGAAGCGCCCCCTAATTGGTCAGACAATTTATCGATTCTTTGTAAGGGGTACTTGTTCTTTATGGTTGTTTTATTGAGTTGTCTATAATATATGCATAGTCAGAGTGTTCTATCTTTCTTCTTCACAAACAATATTGGTGCTCCTCATGGAGACACACTGGGATGGATGTAGCCTTTTTCCATCATTTAATTTAGCTTTAATTTGAGCTCAACTATCTAGGGTGTATTCATCCTATAGGGTGTCCTAGACACTAGCACTGCTCCTAGTCAAAGTTCTATGGAGAAGTCAATGTCTCTTCTTAGGGGTGGACCCAATACCTCTTCTAGAAAAAGGTCTGCATAATCTCTTAATATGGGGTGGTCCTCTAGGTTCGATTTTTCATCCTCAATAGATTTCAACACCTGTATTGCATATAGAGGGCATCCCTTTCTGCAATACTTTTTTATTTGAAGGGTTGATATTCATCTCACCAAGACAGGCTTATGAATCCCTTGAAGGGTTACCTTTCTCCCTTCTTCATTTACACATTCTAAGGTTTTATGGTAACAATTCAACTTAGTTTTATAAGAAGATAGCCAATGCATGCCAATCAACATGTCAGAAGATTTTAGGGGAAGTATGTTAAGGGTAGCTTGGGTGGGAAATCCATCCATAATGAATTGGCAAGATGGAATGACCTTTGCTACTTTTATTTTGGTGCCAATGGATAGTTGTAGTAACCATGGATTAACATGTCTAATTCAATGTAGTTTACACTGATAAATATTATGAGGGGCCACATAACTCAAATTAGAACCAGGGTCAATTAAAATATAAACTAGACATTTTTCAATCATACCTTCCATCTCCACCACTAAATCTTAGTGGTTGGCTTGTTTATTATCCACGACTGTATAAATCTGTGGCATGCTCCTAGCCACATAAATTGACTGTGGTAGTTTCTTGGATGTTGTAGACTCTCCTATTATTCTATTATCTTTGTGGACAATCCCTCAGTATATGTTCTTATCCACAACCCCAACATTTCAGGGGTTCTTTATTTGGGTTATCAGTCTTTCCTAGGGTTGATCCAAAAGGTTTATTTCCACTTTGGGAGGGGAAATTTTTCTGATATACACTTCTAGTATGAATTCTTATCCTAGATTCCTTCCTATAGTTCTTAAATCTTGAGGATTTGAACCCCTTTTTGTTGAATCCCAAACTTCTCTTCTTCTTCTAGTCCTCGCAAGGTTTTGTCTGACTCTCGATCTGTTCATAAAAATACCTTTCCTTCCTGATAGTGTCTTCTAAGGTCTTTGGCTCATCAAACTCAATCCAGTTCTTGTGGGTCTAAGGTAACCCACTAATAAATTGTTGCACTTTTACCTTTCCATCCTTTATATAGGGTACATACCTAAACAACTCAAGGAATTTATTGACATATTCCTCTATGATGAGTTGTCCCAGCTTGAGTTCATAGAAATCCTTAGTATTCCCATCAAAGTATTTCTTTGACAAATACTTATTCTTGAAGTTTTTGTCAAAATTTTTCCATGATAAGTCCTCTTCATGGATTCATTTCACATTCTTAAGGTCTTCCCACCAAATGGAATCTTTTCCATTTAGGTTGAAGATGGCTATTTGAGCCTTCAAGTTTTTAGAGTAGTCATGGAATCTAAAACACTTCTTTATACCAATAAGCCAAGCTTATGCCTCTTCCCTTTTCTAAATGTCTCCATTGAAAGAGGGTGGTTTTTATTTCCTGAACTCTTCAATGTCACGACTTTTGGAATGATTTCACTTCTTCCCTTTCCTTTGGGAATGTGAGCTAGTTTTTCTACTAGAATATCCCTCAGAGTTGTTAGTTTCCTTTCTAGAGGACTCTCCTGATGAGTGTTCCCTGTCTCTAGGTTGGACCTTCCTCGAGGTAATTCTCCTAGTGCGACCACTTATGGGACCGCATCTTCGTATATCAGGTGGAATTTGACTTCTCTTTGTATGTCGTCAGTCCACATGACTAGTTGTAGCTCCATGTTGCAACTGCCTCTGTATATCAGATAATCTCTACAGCAAGATTGCATTAATTTTTGTTTGTTTTTATTTCTCCTTTATCAATCTCTCATTGTCGGTCTTTCAAATCTGTAATTCATCCATGAGTCTCCTTACAGTTTTAGCTAGATCTAGAGGGGTATCCACCGCCCTCCTCTCGTTAGATTCTTCATCTCTATTGTGGGAGCCATCCCTCACTTCATGGCATGTCACCATCCTTTATTCTTGTAGTTTCCTGTAATTCACTGACTGCTTGAGTGCCTTAAAGTTCTTTAAATATTATTTTTACACAACTCATCCATGAGCCCAAGCAGGCCAAGTGTTGTGACCATTCTTTGATACCAATTTGTAACAAACCCAACCCTTGAGTGGAATTCCTAGGGATGGGGCCTCAAAATTTGATTCTCCTTAAGTGATCAAATACTTCATTCAAGATATCTACCACATTATGATCATCCATAATTTCCAACCCCGGTCTCTGACGCAACCTGCCCCTCAGTGGACGGTCGTTCCACCAGGACCTTCTCTTCCTTTCACGGCCCTAAGAGTCGATGCTCTTCCAACTCCCTCGGGAGTTCTTTACCCACAGTAATACTCCTTCYGCGATCTCCCCTTCGGATATTGGGAGATCGGACCTCGCAATATTGYGAATCTCGCAGCCCTGCCCTCGTGCACTCAAACGCCGAAGACCCGATCCCCGATGGTCAACGGGTCAATCTCGGGATATCGCCACTCGCGATGCCGAGTGCTTATACTTCAAATCCCCGAGTGTCRTAGTGCCGAGACCACGTATTAACTCTATCCGCCTCCGTGGGTTTGTCGCGACTCGGGACTTCGCTATCTCTCCGTGCTCCTTCTGAATTCGCAAATGCCGAGGTGCCGAACCCCGACTCCTCGGGATCTGATGCGACCTGTCTGCGCTCGGATCGACGGTCCCGATCAGATTGGGAAATCGCACCCCGCGATTTCGACGTGCATGTAGTTCTATCACTCGTCGACCCCGATTCGCCGATATGCAGCGACAGATAATTCTTTCTGCGCCTGAGGGATTAACTCCCTCGCTCCTTTTCCTAGGTTCAATGATCCGTGGGACTTCGCAAGTCTTCACGAAAAATTCAAGTCGCCGATTCTCTTCCTTTGAAGAATTCTCCGTTCGCCACCTTGACCCTGTGCCAGGGAAAACCAAGGGACTATCCCTCCTGAGCTTTTGTCAACTTGGACTTCCTTAGGGATTTCTCGAACCCT
>JASDQU010308669.1:184049-238051 GCA_032191745.1 Picea mariana
CGAACCTGATATGCAATCACATAAGCAGCATATAACAGATAAGCATAGAAAGAAGCAAACATGCACAAGCATAATATCAACAACACACAGAGATCAAACACGTCCATGGAATTGAATCAGGGCTCTTCCTATTAATTCAACAACTGTACATGGAGGTTCTTCACAACTCTCTGCTCTGCTCTTCTTTCTCTTGATGCAAAAATTCTTGATAATCTGAATGCTAATCATACAATGATACAAGGGAGGGTGTCTATACTCGATTTTCCCTCTCAAACGGTGACTGTCTAATCTAGACTTAACTACTCTATCTACCTGCATT
Organism: Picea mariana; assembly: GCA_032191745.1. Classification (NCBI taxonomy): domain Eukaryota; kingdom Viridiplantae; phylum Streptophyta; class Pinopsida; order Pinales; family Pinaceae; genus Picea; species Picea mariana. Next base: position 184,369 of record JASDQU010308669.1, read on the forward strand.
AAATATAAATAAATGCCTCAGCTACTTAAGGACGAGAGCTTATCCGCTCAAGTTCCGTTACATATACAAAGTGCGCTTTATCACATCAAAACATTAATGCTTGGCGCAACCATTATACAATGTCTCAAAATTTGAATGCTGGCGCTGTCTAGCTGTTCCTTTGCCTCCACGCGTTGGCTCGCTTGATGAGGTGTGGATGCTCCTGCATCAGTCTCCATGCTCAAAACCAAGCCCAGAACTGATTGATATATCTCTCCAAATTTATTTGGATGTTTATTGGTTGAGGGTCACGTGGCACCCACGTGGATCCAACTCACACGTGATATTTCCAAGTTCCTACCTCCACAGTGGGAGACCATCCACCATCTGGTCCCATGGATGGACTTAATCTATTTCTCTAATATCAATTGTGGAGGAATTTGATGCTTGAGCGCTCTGACACTTCACGCCTCTTTACTATCTACGCACGAGACCACCCAGAGTTCCGAACTTCTAAATTCCTGTAAGATCACCATGTGGCTCCTGCCTTTGGGTCATTCAATCTCTCTACCATACTACATCCAAGATCCTTTGGATTCTCAATGTCCTGGACTCCCAAAGTCCCGATCACTTCACCAACCATGTTAGCTAGGAGGACATGTATCATTATCTAACACATAGGAAGGGTCAGGGTGACATGTGTTACTTTCCAATGGGCCTATAGGGTACATGATACACATGAACCAGGTGACTCGTGGTATGTCAATTTGGTATCCACGTCACCCTGAATGACATCATTGCATCATGTCAGCCCGACTAAAAGACTTCTATGAGTCCTCAGATATCACGATCGAGATCCGATCACATAGGTTTATAGATATATGACTCTTGCTACCTAGGGGATTTCACGTTCAGGAATGTCGCAATGTAAACTCCTCTCATCTTCTGAAGTACCCAATCTCTAAATTAAAGGGGATATAATCATGCAACCTTGGTATATCGATGGCTAGGGAAGGACCTGAAGGATCCCTCTATCTACGGTTCTGGGTCCTTCACGACTTTGACCTTCGGGGTTTTGGATTTTCGGTTTAGTTGGTAATATATGTTCACCTAGCTACCTAGGAAGCTGTCTAACATCGGTCAACCTTACAGGAGAAGCATTCTCCCGGTTACCTTCAACCAATATAAGGCTTGTAAGGTTGGTCATACTTCGAAGTCTCAGACTTCTAGAGCTTTGAAACCAATAGGAAATAGATTCCTTATTATTAGCCTAAGGTTCCTAGGTATTGATCATATGGGTCCTATCAAATGGATCTCATCCACTCGTCTTCCAAATCGAGAGATATGCCCTTTCAAGGCTTCAAATTCGCTATCCTTCCTGATCTTTAACATGAAATGGTTAAGGACTTGGGTATGGAATCCCTATCGCATGGTAAGGAGTCTGAATGAGCTATCCTATTCAGATGGAAATGTTCAGATTCACACAATATCTCCTATCCCAACTATCTTACAAGATTATGTCCCAAGAAGACTCAACAACTAAACTAGGGCATACAGACTATCAGTCTGAAGACTAATTTCACAAAGAGATGAATACATACACACATAATGACCACACAGAAACCATTTACAAATAGACATACATACATAAACCCATGCATTCATCCATTATTCCAGTTCAATACATAAACTAGGAAAAGTACTTATCAGAACCCGAAGGCGTGATGTGACTGTGGAAAAGGGGTGTTTGCTTACACCCAACCAGAGGCTCAATTACTCCTAACAGATTCACCACTAGCCACCCCCGAGATAGAACACGATGCTCTGACATGTAATCGTTTCTTTTGGCCCAATGACAATAGGGATGGAGGTTTACTACCATTCATATAAACTTACATATCACTGTACTTCATGTTATAATATGCAATCTAATTCACAAGGTTAACTACCATTTACTAAACAAGTTTGATAGGAATTTTTTCTTGTTATCTGAAATAGATATTGTTATTTTACCCACTACTTAACCTTCAAATCAATTTCAAAACCCCAAAAAATACTTATTTATAAAAAAAACATTGCAATAACTTGATGATGCCCCAGCTTTCCCTTTAGAATTCAAGTGTAACTTTAGGGACTAACATATTTTGGCACCATTTTCAGGGACAAAGGAAGAAAAACATTTTCCCTGGGAGAACGATAATGTCTAGATCTTGTTCTTAATGGTGAACAGTAAGTGGACATCAATTGGACTGCAGATTAGTCACCTAGGGACTCAATGAAGGAAGAATCCATAGGAGACTCCATTGATCTATAACTTCATAAGAAATGGAAGCCATTTTTTCACAACTATATACATTTTTTTATTTTTCCAAAGTAACTGGGTTTCCCAATCCTATGCCTTTTAAAGAACAATGGGAATGTTGTTTTTCAACATTTAAGGGATAATATTGAGACATTCTTACTGAGCATTTGTTGTAGTTTCATGAAGTTATGCATCAATTAAAAATTGTTCATGAGGATGTCTTGATAAAAAAGTTCCTGTATTCTCTGGAAGGGAAGCCTCGAGAATAGTGTAGATCCTTCCCTATCTCCAATATTTCTTCCCAAAAAGAGTTTCATGTTGCATTTCATTCTCATTGCAAAGAAAACTTTTCTACTAAGTCTCTATTTGAAAATCGTTGCGAGGAATTTGATTCATATATTCAAAATTCTGTAGATGATGAGATGGAATTAAATGTTAATGAAGTACAAAAAGACTAATTATTTGATGGATCCTTATGTAGTTTTGATTTTGAGCAAAACAATTTTCAACATTATGCTCACAATGAGGATAATAGTAGTCAAGTTATAGATACTTTTGACATTATATCAGAAGTTCCCAATAGTCATAGATATGATGAATTTGTTGATCAAATATTTTATGAAGACATTCTCCTTTTAGATGATTATGAGGGAGATGAAGAACAATCCAAATTTTTTTACTCCTCATGAATTGTTGTGCAGTAATTTAAGGAAGCCATTAATTCCACATATGACATTTGTGAATCAGGATCCGAGGAAATATTTCAACAGAGGAAAGATTATATTAAGACCGATGTTCTAGATCTTCAAACTAATGAAACTGTGTTGCATCCCCTTGTTTCTTATAATAATATTGTTTTTGTTAAAGAGATTTTTACACAAAAAACAGATCTTCATTTTCAAGGATTCATTGTTTCCCCTGATTGTAATAAAACAAGTGATTTTCATGTGTTGTTTCAAGGAAATCAAGTGGATTATGGTCTAAAAAATACAACATAAATTGTAGTGGAGAAGTTTGGGTTTTTTTCATCAGCTGGAATTTTGTTATATTATATATGATCTAGTAGCCATCTACATGAAGTCAATGTTTCCAGAGGTTCAAAATTTTTCATCATTTGGAATAAAGAAAATTGTAGTTGTAAGTATGGGCTGCCCATTAATTTTTTACTCCAAACATCTTGGTTTTTCTACATTTTCTTATTTACCTGCAAGGAATAAGACCATCTTGTCAGTCAAATTCTTTTATTGCTGCATTGGAAGTTTGATGTGACCTAATCAAGGAACTGATAGGTTAGTTGTCTAGGATTTGTACATAAATAAGATTTCTTTTTGAGCATGTTTGTTTTAGTTTGAATATCAATTTACAGTATGAGAGTAGTGTCAAGGATAAGGAATCCATATCCCAATGGTGACACTAGTCTACAATTTAGCTTCTTTAAATTTGGTATATCAAAATGAAAAACAAATGATCTATAATAAAGCAGGGATCAAAACAGTTGAAAACAAAAAAATGGTGGATATTCAAAACTGATAAAGACTAAAGTGACAAAGGAAGGCATTGGTATGCATAGTTCTTAATTTTTTTATCATAAAACATTACCCCCAGAAGGAGCTAGTGTTAGTCCTTCAATTTGTCATGACTTTTTCATCCACAAATTATCCTTTTCTACCATGCCTTGTTTTCCCTTTTCCCCCCTTGAATCATTTCTTCTATACTTTATGGTGTGGTTTTTATGTTTTCTTGAGCATTTTTTTCATGCATTAGTGAGATAAAGTTAAATTGAGATTATTAGAATATATTCCATTGGATAAAGAGACCATTTCTTGTTTAAATTTGAAAATTTGAATAAAAGGAAGGTTCTACAATAATATTGTTATTCTTGTAGAACCTAAAATCATAATTATTATGGACATACTAAATCCTAAAAGATCATGTCAGAAGATACCCGAGATCATGTTGAGGAACGAACAATATTAATTATTGTGATCAAATCATGACTTGAGTCTGGGTGATGATTCAAAGAGATTGATTTTGTACCTATTAGTTCTACATACAGTCAAGGGTTTTGAGCCATGTTTTCAAACATGGAAATTTATAATTCAGTTCGTAATATCTATATTTTGGTCTAACCATGTTTTTAAGATGAAGAAATTTATTCATGTTGCTTGTTATCTAGGACACTCCAAAACAATTATCAATCTAAAACCCTAGCAACTGCAGGTAATGGCTCCTAAAGAGGGTGGACAGATAAGTCGATTGGAACCAACATGGATAGAATTGCTTGAATCTCACCTTCAAATCATGAAAAAATTCAAGAACACTGGATGGTATGAGTTCTGTGGTACATTCCAAGGGTATCACAAAGACATCTCCATGATTTTTTCTCATAATTTTGATGGTCACAAAAAAGTACTGGGAAATCTGTTAATTCATGTCACTGAACATTCCATAGAAATTGTTTGTAGACTTTTCGTGTGTGGAGAGAGATGGTGGAAGAAGGATAAGTTACATGATGATATAGTAAATAATTTCCTCTTTCCAGAGAATCAAAACTGTCATTGGAGCCAAGGTATTCCACAAAAATGGTTGAAAGAGGAATGGATAACTACTTTGGCCATAATTTGAAGGTACATTACATGTGAGGGGAGGTTTTTAATTATTCACTATTATCACATAAAAAATTTAATGCATCTACAATCCTTTGTGTTTACCTTATTATTTTCTAATAAGTTTAATAGAGATGGAAAAGAGTATTTATAATCATCCTGCAACTTCTAGCAAGATCTTGTTTCACCAAGGATTAATCCAAACCTTGGTTCTGTATGCATTAAGTAAGGTTTGGATGTCTTGGAATGAATTGTTGAATTCATTAAGTCTGAAGAATAAATATATAAACAAAAAAACATTTCAGAAAATAAATATGCAAGATAAAAAATGAAAGGGAATGTTCTTGAAAATTTTGCAATGTCACAAGGAAACTCCCCTATATCCACAAGAACCAGATCCTGCAAAAGGAAGCTTCATAGATTTTTGCAGTGCCTGAAAAAATCTCATTGAAAATGGATTTTTGCATCTTATCATGCTGGCACTATAAATATTGTTGTGTAGTCTTTGTTACTAGTTTTTTTTTTTGGCAAGTTGTCTTTGCTAGACATGAAAATACTGCAAGAAGAATTTGAACCCCCTGTCTCTAAACAAAAATCTAAATGTTTTGACATAGTTTACACTAGAAGGATGGAAAAATGTGGAGCAGGGACACTCTGATCAGTCAAATTGCAACCTGAAACAAAATATCAAGTGGAACCTATAGAAAGGATCACTAAAAAGAAACAGAGAAAAATTGAGAAGGGCAAACAAGTTGCAGATTATAAAATCAAACCTAAAACCACAGAAACTAAAAAACTCAGACTCAATTCCAAATCCTTATTCATGCCTTCTCCAAAGAAGGAAAATTTCATTTTGTTTGATGATGATTATGATGATGATGATGAGAAAATTACACATAAAACAAAGGAACAATTACAAGTGCCAGAGACAAACACTTCTAAAGATGAAATCAGGACAAGAAATCCCAAGCTGTCAATTGTTTTAAATCAACCTGCACATGAGGAGGATTATACTGGACATCAAGAAAAAAAAAGGGGATGCATCAGCAAATAAAAATATAAAAAAATTGCATACAATAATTAAAGAATTGAAGCCTGAAAATAAAGGCGCTAGTGAAACCTTGTTGTATCTTGTTGTTTTTTCCTATTTTAGACACTAAATTTGGACCCGTTCTAAGAGACACTGGAGATGACTTTTTAAAAACTGGAGAACATTTTTGTTAGGAACAGATTGATATAAGAAAAACTCTCTCGGTTTTTAAAAATCTATCACGGTTTAAGAGATTTGAACAGATCTTTCAGGCCTATTTTTAAAAAGTTTGCCAAGTTATTTCTTGCAAAATTGCTTGATAAACCTCATCTCCTATTTTTTAGGGAGCTTGAAATAAAGTATTTGGATACTTTGAGGTTTTTTTGAATCATATATATGAATATATAGACTCCTTATTCATTTTTTAAGAATGGCAGATATGTTTTGACCCCTATTTTCAATACCCTTCCTGTAGTAGTATATTTGAAACATATTTGCCCCAGATTTGGATTTTTAGTTGCCAGATTTCATAAGGATGATCACTAATTAGAATTTTATTCTTTTATTTCTAGATATTATGGATAAATTTCACTCCATATGAGGTTGTAATGTGGTTAATAAAAATATTTCTATTTAAACCATGAAGAAAGAGGTTGGAAGGGGGGGGGAGGAGGATAGTGGTCATATTATAAAAAAATTTGTTTCTCATTGTAAAGTTGAAACTTATTTCTTTTTTCAATAAATGGAAAAGTATATCTCATGGTTAGACTTCTCTTCTTCTCTCTTGTTATTTATTTTCTTACATGAATTCATATTTATTCTTTGTGAATCATTTGATATATCTTGTTTATGATTTAAGCCGGTGAAGATTTTGTTGATTGCTTATTCATAACCTGATTTGTGTTTACGTACATGTTTCTTGTTCTTGAATGATATTTAGTATCAAGGATTTCCCATGTGCGGGAAAATATTGGAAACTTACATATCTCTACCTTTCATATTATAATATTCTATCTAATTCATCAAGTTGACTACCTTTTACTAAGCAAGTGTGAGAGGAATTTTTTCTTGTTATCTGAGATAGATATTATTATTTTATCCACTGTTTAACCTTAAAATCAATTTCAAAATGAAAAAAAAATATTAATTTCTAAAAAACCATTGCAATAACTTGATGATGCCCTAGATTTCCATTTAACAGTCAAGTGCAACTTTAGGGACTAAAAGAAATAATGAAATGCAATGAAGGGGAGACCTCAAATGTAAAATGTGTTGTTGTAAAAACAGAGTACACTGCAGATATGGAATTAGAACAAAATGTGATGGATTTTGGTCCAAGCCCTGAACATGACTCTAATGACATAACTCTAGATGCAGAGCTTTCCCCTAATTAGGTTCCCTGTGGTGTCAAAATTTAAATCAAAGGAAACATGTTTATGATGCAAGAACCTGTGAGAGAGACTATTGATAGAAAACCTGAAAAAGAACACAGATATGAAATGAGGCCAAGGAAATCCAAGCATTCTATTGACCTCAATAAACCTGTTGCAGAGGGAGAGTAGGGGTTCAAGAATGGAATCAAACTAAATAAATTAATCAAGACAAAATTTGAAGTTGAGAGGGACATGGATGAAAACCAGTTGGTGTAAGCTCTTAAGAAACAAAATGATAACATGAGGCAACAAATTTAGAGTCTACAACAAAAAAAACAAGATCTTGAGCTACAACAAAATAAGCTATAGAAAAGGTATTATAAGATGCAAAAGAAGCATATGAAAACATGCATGTTCTTGAAGGAAATAATATAAGTGTCTACTATTGTCAAAGGATAAAGAAATTCGAGACTTGTGCTAGCTTGACCCATCTATTTTTGAGGTTGATCTCCATTTTTTGGTCTATGTGGACATCCATGCAAAGTCAACTGCCAACAACAAATTATGAATATATTTTCTATGCATCTTTTTTACTTTAGTTATCAACAATAAGTTCCAGTTACACTAATTGAATTTTGTTTTGGTTTAGTTAGAGGCACTCCTGCCACTTGTAATAATTTGCTATTTTTTTATATAAGAACAATTTTTTTGAGGTCAAATTCATGGGGAGTTATGAACTGACATTTATCTCAAATCCACTCAGTTTAAACAAATTTTTACAGATTGTAACTAGGAAGTAACAGTGAAGTTGAATCTATGATGTAAAGTATAACTTTAGAGTTTACATTCTAGATACATAATCGAACCCTCTCTAGATAGAGATAAATAGATGGATATTTGAATGTAAAAGGGTTCATTTTTTGGAGGGATTAAGCATCAATATTTTGGTTGGGCCTTGAAGCATAAAATTTTTAAGTTTCCCACCTGATGAATATAGTTTTTGGTGACAAACTATGTTTTCTCAAATATTTTGTATATTCTTATCTTATCTAGATGCAAATTGAAATGAATGCAAAGTGTTGTTTCTTTTCCTTTCATCTATTGTCTCAATGATTTGTTTATTGTCATGCAACCTAATCTCAGTTATTGTTTCATTGAATAGTTTATTGTAATACAACTTGTTTGGATGATTTGTGTCTAGGTACATGTTTTGGATCTAAAATAATATTTCAAGTCTGAAATTTCATACAATAAGTGATAAATTGTATGCTTGTTTGTATTTCCTTTGTTTTATTGTTCATATATTTATCTCCTTTCCAAAATGCATGCCACCAGCTAAGGGAAACCTTATAGTGATATTTTTGAAAAATACAAATATATCCCTATCCTTGGAAACCCATTTATCAACTGACTAAAAAAACAGTTAAAACTAGAAAAAACTTATCCTTTCAACAACTAAGGTGGCCTAACTCTTCCCTTTAGGAGACAGGTGCATACCTTAGGACCAACATCTTCTAGCGTCGTTGTTAGGGAATTGAGTAAGGAAGTGTCTTTCATTGGGAGAAAGACAATGATCTGATATCATCTTTGATGGTGAAAAAATATCAGGCACTAATCTGACTGCCATCTTTCACCTAGAGACTCCAATGAATGAAAATATATTAAGGAATTATGGATCCCAAGATAGGATTCAATAAATCAAATATTGGGCATACTAAAGCATAAAAAGTCAAACTTTACCTCAATGGTGACACACCAACTTCTGATCCAGAGAGGAAACTAATAAAGTCCACACTTGCTCAAAGACATCCCTTGTCATCCAAAGGCAGGCCTGAATCTGAAAAGGTTGCCCATGTCCTCAACAAAAAATCTTCCTGACATTGTTATCTTTGAAAAAACCCTTGTAATTATCCCTCAGACATCTCCTGTCTCAACCTCTGCCTCATCATCTTATCAATAAAGAACAACCACATCTCAGCCTTAGCCTCCAAGCCCAGTTGTCCCAAATATGGTAGTCAACAGGATGGAAGCCATCATTACAACCATGTATGCACCTTTGTTGTTTCCTCAAAATTTAAATTCATTTACAACTGGTGACTACATGAAATATCTTCCTAGATATAATGGTGAGCGAGATGTGAAGGTTGAACAATATAGGGTATAATTTTACAAGTTTGCAGACAATTTTAACATTGAACATGCAGATGTATGGTTGAGGTTGTTATCCAAATCCTGGATGGAGAGGTAAGAAAGTGGTTTCATTTTCTAAATCCAACTTCTATCATAGGTATTGAGGCATTGTATGAGGCCTTTCTAGAACAATGGGGAGATAGGAGAGATTACATGTACTACATAACTGAGTTTGTGGATTTAAGAAGGAATAATTGTGATTTTGTATCAGACTTCACTAAGAGGTTCAATAAGATGTATAAAAAGATCACTGATGAGATTAAGCCAACTAAATCCTCAACCAAGATCACTTTTGAAAATGCATTTGATGTTGAATTTTATCTTCTATTGAGGGAGAGGAGGTCCACTACTTTGTTGTCTATGTAAGAGGAATACATTGAGATTGAGTCTAACATCCCAGCATTAGAAAAATTGAAGAACAAATAAGATAGGTAAAAAAGGAAGTAGAGGGAAGATATTCCTCCTTCTTCCAACCCAACAAAATCTTACCCAAATCTAGATAAGGTGACTTGAACCTTGAAATGCCCGACTTCAGAAATAGCTAAAATGAAATAAGAATCCAAGGATCCAAACATAACATATTAGGATGTTGCAAACATAAACACCAATCATTTTATAATTCATAACAGTGTCCCTCAAGTCATTCATAGGAAAAGGATAAATGTTGAATATCATATATTTGTTCCCCCTTTCCAGAACAACTAAGTTGAGGATATGGATGAGGGTAATAATGTTGGAGATGATTGTGTTGTACTCTTTAATGAAAATGAACTCTATCCTAGTCATCTAACGCAACTGGATTATGAAATATCCCAACTGTTAAACCAATTTGATGATGATGGGAAGGAAGAAGAGATTTTTCAAAGCCAACCCCAAAAGAAGTATTATTTAAGGCCTAGGTCAAGGGGTTAGAAAACAAATGTACCTATTCAGAAAAAAAATAAGATCCTCCTCCCAAGAAAATTCCAAACAAAGAAAAACTAAACAATGATGATCAACCACAACCATCTAAACTTATTTTTCCAGATGTAAGAAAAGCATACAGACAACCAACTTCTTTCAAAATAGAGCATGAGATAAGAAAAATCAATATCCATGTACCTTTGACATAATTATTGAAAAATGAGCCTTTAAAGAAGTCTATCATGAAGTTTTTGAATCCAATTGCTCCTGTTATCTCTTCTGATGTGATAATCCTATAGGATGAAAAACCCGCCATCATTTTTGGCCCACACATTGAATATGGGTCTGATGCTTCCCCACTGTTTTACATATCCTTGAATATCCATGAAAAAGTTATGCATAATTTCCTAATGGAATTAGGGGCCTCTTATAATTTCATGCCTAAGGTTTTAATGGAAGAGCTAGGGATAGAAATTACCAATCCATATCAGAACCTTTACTCTTTTGATTCCAAAAACATTAAATGCTTGGGATTAATTAAGGATCTGGTTGTTTCACTATCTCAGTTTCCCATGAAAAGTGTGGTTATGGATATTTTTGTAGTTGATATACCCCCCAAGTTTGGCATGTTATTATCCATGTCCTGGGCCAAGAAAGTAGGTGGATCCCTGGAAATGGATCTTACATATGCGACCATCCTTGTTTTCTGAGGAGAGAATAGAATATTGTACAGAGAATTCAGGTTGGCATACATTGTGAGTGACCATCAAAATCCAAGTAAGAATCCAATTTATGTTGTTGATGATGAAATTAGGTCATCTATTTTTCATATTAATGATAATTTTCCAGAAATATGAGTGAGCAAATGGAGGAATCACCCATTGGTAGACCAAGGAAATGAAGTATGGAAGTTGTATTTTGATGGATCATATTCAAAGGAGGGTTCTAGTGATGGCATAGTCCTCATTTCCCCTTAAAAGGAGGTGGTGTCACTACGATACAAATTAGAATTTGAAACAACCAAAAACATAACATAGTATGAGGCCTTGGTGTTGGGGTTGAGAGATTCTAAAGACATGGCCATTGAAAAATTGTCAATCTTCGATGATTCTAAACTAGTTTTTAATCAGGTGCAGAACATTTACCAAGAAAAATAGTTAAAGTTGAAACGATACAGAAATGAGGTATGGGGCATAGTTGACAATTTATTTCTGGCATTCAATATTTCCTTTGTCCCCAAATATGCCAATCAGAGGGAGGGCTCTTTATCTCTAACTGATAGAACCTTCATGCCTCTCATTGGTGCAGATGTCAAATATGAGGTGGAGGTTAGGCACAAAACGACTATACCATACAATGTTAATAACTGGTAGGTTTTTAGTTATGATACGGAGCTCAAGATTTTTCTACAAACCATTGAGGAATTCTAAAATATCTCTATTGACCAAGAGAATGAGGAAGCTGAAATAGAAAATTAGTAGGCACCTCCTTTTATGAATAAGGTGGTTGGTCACAACATTGTAGATATCAAAACAAATCATATCCCAAGGGGCTTAGTACCACTAGAGTATTTTTTACAGCAATGATGTCTCAAGGAAAGCTGTCATTAAAATTCAAGAACAAGAGGTTGTAGACTGCAATATTGAGACAGATGCAAACCCAAAAATTGTCAAGATATCAAAATCACTTCTAGATGAGTAGAGAAACAAGTATTTCAACCTAATGAAAATTTTGCTGGTATTTTTTCATGGTCTTATGAGGACTTGAGGACCTTTGATATTGACATCATTCAACACAAGATTCTTTTGAAGGTGGGATCAAAGCTATTTAGGAAACAAATTAGATAATGTAAAGCTCTACTAATGTTTATTATTGAAAAAGAATTGAAAATTATGTTTGATGCCAAAATCATTGTGCCCTTTAGATATTCAGATCAAGTGGAAAACTTGGTTCCTGTTAGGAAAAAGAGTGATGAAATATGCTTTTTCATCGACTTCAGAAACCTAAACAAGTGTTTCTTGAAAGAAAACTATCAATTTCCCAAGATGGACCATATTTTTCAAAATGTAGGAGTTTCCCATAGAATTTCCATGATGGATGCTTATTTTGTATACAACCAAATAGCATTGCTTGAAAAGTATAAGGAAAAAACAACCTTCACTATTGCATGGGGCACATTCATGTATGATAAAATGCCCTTTTTCCTAATGAATGCGGGGTCCACCTTTCAAAGGGCCATGGATATTTCATTTGATGTTGAGAAGGACAAGTTCATCGTTATATATATTGATGACATCACCATGTTTTCAAAATATGATGATAAACATTTGCAACACCTCAAACAAATCTTTCAAAAATGCAGAAGATATGGAATCTCTTTGAATCCCAAAAAATCCCATATTGCTATGTTAGAAGGAAAGCTCCTAGGCCACATTATATATGTAGGAGGGATAAATATAGACCTAGAAAGGGTAGATGCCATCCATAAATTGACATCCTTAGAAATACGAAGGCCATCCAGTCTTTCATAGGCAAAATGAATTTCTTAAGGTGTTTTGTACCAAATTTTGCCAAGATCATCAGGCCTATTACTAACATGTTGAAAAAATGATGACATCAAATGGACACAGGAAGACAGATCATTCTTCCAAAGGATTAAGGATATGTTGATTGAATCCCTTGTTTTGGTGAGTCCAAACTATTCCAAATAAGTCTTTATTTTTTCGTTTTCCTCTGAGGAGATTATTGTTGTTGTATTGATGCAAAAGAATGAAGGGCATAAACAAACCATTTCCTTATTCATAAAATCACTCAAGGATGATGAACTAAAATATGACATGTTGGAGAACCAAACCTATGCATTATTAAAATCCTTGAAGTCCTTCAAGGTTTATGTTCTACAATCGATCATAACAACTTATGTTCCTAGCAGGACTGTGAAGTAAATCCTTTTCCATCCAGACAATGAGGGGAAGAGGGGAAAGTGGATAGTAAAAATTTTAGAATATGAAATGAACATAAATCCTACTAAGTTGATCAAGGGATAAGGCCTTGCAAAAATGTTATCTGAATCAAACTACAAAACATTAGAATTGCACCATACCTTTAATCAAACATATACTCCACTTATGAAAGTTAAGAAGAACACCATGCATGTACTTGATCAATATTCTCGTTCACCTTGGTATAGAGATATTGTCTATTTTTTACAGCACCAAGAATGACCACCAGAGTTGGAAAATAAAAAAACTAGGTTTCTTAAATTGAAGGATGTAAAACATTGCATTTTAAACCAGAATTTATATTAGAAAGAACCTGCTGGTAATTTGCTGAAATGTCTGGATGAAGATGAGCCAAAATAGGTCATAACATATATGCATCTAGAATTTTATGGAGGGCACCAGCATTGGAAAGATACAACCCTCAAATTTATAAGGGTCAGATACTACTGGCCCACTGTATTTTCTTTTGTGTCTTCCATGGTCAAAGCTTATGAAGAATGTCAAAAATTTGTTGGAAAACATAAATTTCTCTCACTTCCCCTGAAACCTATTATTTATAGTGGTCCATTTCAACAATGGGGCCTAGATTGCATCGGTGAGATAAAAACACCATCCAATGGAAAACATAGGTGGATTCTTACTGCCACTGACCACTTACCAAAGTGGATTGAAGTTTTTCCTACCAAGAATGCTAATCATAAGGTGATCACGAAATTTTTGGAGGCATACATCTTTTCTAGATTTCGATGCCCCAGGAAACTAGTAACATACAACTCTCAATCATTCAAATATAAGGTCATGATTGATTTCTATGGGAATTACAACATTATATTGACACACTCTACACCATATTTCCCATGGGGGAATGGGTTGGCAGAGTCATAAAAGAAAAACCTCATCGGGATCAGCGAGAAATTGTTGGATGAAAATAAAAAATCATGGTATTCCAAAATAAAGTATGCCTTGTGGGCTGATAGGATCAACACTAGTAAGTCACTGGGAACCTCTCCATTTCAGCTAGTGTATGTGTTAGATATTGTTTTTCCAACCCATCTTGGTATACTAGTATTGAAATTTTTGAAGGAGGAAGTGGAGGAGCATAATGACATCCATAGGAGAATTTTTTCAGATTATTGAATTTCAACAAAGGAGAGAAGCATTAAGTGAGAATACTGAGGCATGACATAACAAGGTCAAGGTGTCCTTTGGCAGGAAAATAAAAAAATACACTGTTCAAGTAGGTGAACTAGCTCTGAGGTGGGATGCCAGGAGAGAGGAAAAACCCAAGCATGGTAAGTTCAATAAACTTTGGTTTGGTCCCTTCAAACTGGTCAAAGTTCTAGATAATAATACATTTATATTGAAATATATGGAAGATACTGATATATTTGGAGGCCTAGTCAATGGGCACATCTTGAAGCATTACTTTGCCTAAAGAACCAAAGGTGGTTCATTCTATACATAGTTGTTTTGATTTCTAGTTTGATTCAGTAGTTTAGTTTGAATAAAATAATCCATATCCCAATAAAGGCACTAGTGTATAGTTTTAGATCTGGGTTTCAGTTGAAATAAGAAATGTAACATGGTTGTTAAGCAAAGTAAAGGTGATTGGTGGAAAGTGGCGGAAATAAAGAACTAAGGCACACATTATGTTGTTCTTAGCACCTCACACAGAATTGTTATCCCTAGTTGGATTTGATGTTAAATCCTAGGTCTGCAACTCTTCCTTATATTCATCCAATCAACCCACTGATTTGTCCAACTAGTTTTACTTAGTTTTTATTAAATGGTGTGTTGAGTCATTTTACTGGTTTTCATATTCGTATTTTATTTTCATCATTTCCTTGCTCTTTATAAGGTTAATACAAATAATGATTTGAATTGAATAAGTCACATCACCATCGTTATTTCATTGTTGGGTTGCAAACACGTTAATTTAGGCCTATTGATGCAAAAATATATTGATTGCAAGAATTCCCTTATTCTTGCAAACAACAGAACGTGAACTATATAATGAGTTTTAACGTTTGAAAAATATTTTAAATTTTAAATAACGATGTGTTTGTGCCTCGCATGCATTTTCATCTCTTGTGCACTTGAGATCGTGTGTATTTCCACTAGTTCAACCGTCATTATAAACTTTGTGCTAATATCATGCATGTTTGTGCCTCAAGTTATTATTATTATTGTAGGGTTGTGTGTGGTTATTATTATAGGTGGTAAGATGTAGTGTCCCCAAGGTCGAGCCCCGCTATAAACCAAGTTCTGAAAGGGATTGTGATTATGTTTTATAGGCTGGTGAGCCAAGTTATTATAAGCTGGAGACTTATGTGTTGTTAGGCCGGGGAGCCTAAGTGTTGAAGGCCAGGAGCCTGTTGTTGTACTTGTATGTATGCAGAACATTTAATAAAATATAAACACCGCCAGGTGTAGACCGACCATGATGAATGAGTGAAGCTGGACTGAGCATCCACAAAGTGGGCAAGGAATTAGGGGCTGGAAGGTGGGAAAGGGGATAAGTGTTGAGCCTAGGGGCTAANTGATTATGTTTTATAGGCTGGTGAGCCAAGTTATTATAAGCTGAAGACTTATGTGTTGTTAGGCCGGGGAGCCTAAGTGTTGAAGGCCAGGAGCCTGTTGTTGTACTTGTATGTATGCAGAACATTTAATAAAATATAAACACCGCCAAGTGTAGACCGACCATGATGAATGAGTGAAGCTGGACTGAGCATCCACAAAGTGGGCAAGGAATTAGGGGCTGGAAGGTGGGAAAGGGGATAAGTGTTGAGCCTAGGGGCTAAGCCTAGGGGGGGCTTAAGCCTGGGAATAATATTTTAATATTATTCCAAAAGATATGTGCATCATATGTTTTTATCCTAAGTCATTTTGGAAGGACGTGTGATTTCCCAAGTGGTGGGAGGAACGTGTGCTGGTGGAACGCATGCAGTTCCATGGGTGACAACTGTCAACCCTGGTGCATGGAAATAAAATGGCCAGGGTGAGTTGTGAGAAGGTTCCATTCCCATTCCACCAGATTTTTTGAATGGGTACGGAGCTCTGAGAAGTATGACTAACCCGACTCCTATAGAGAACCTTCGAGAGACCCTGTGACTCAAATGTCTGTGTCTGATTCTGAGAAATCCCGTGCGTGTAACCCCAGCCTACAAGAAGCCTGTGTTGAATTCGGGGAAGAGTCTTTTCTTGTTCGGGAAAGCTGAGCGAGCCTATGCGAGCATTCCCTATTCCAAAGCTATGACTGTGAATCCATCCTATGATTTTTGAACTAGTTTTTGGAAATCCTATGTCTGTTTTCCCATGGGATTGTTGAGACTATGCAGTATTGAACTGCGTGAGGCTAGTTGGCCTGTGAGTGACTCCCTCCAGGTGAGAGAGTGCGCAGGGGAAGGAGAGAACTCCTGGAAGGAACCCTGTAGCTGCCATAGAGCCCAGAGACTTCCGGTCCGGTCTATTCCTGTAACCCAAGGTAAGGGAGATTGGCAGCCGAAGGACTGCCCAGGTGACAAAGAAGGTGCATTCTCCTGGGGTGGAACAGGCATGTGGGGAATGAGGGTCTGTGGGCAGTGAGCGTGGGAGATTCCTTGGAGAGAATCCCTTCCTTGTGGTTGTGTGTGACTGTTTTCCCTGTAACCTCAGCCTGAGCCTAGATTCCTTACCTTGGGGTGGAGCTTAGTCCCAGCTCGAGGGTGACCTACTGCTGAGTTGATGAGCAGTGCAGTCTAAGGCTAGGAGGTTCGTGGAATTCCTACATTTGGTTGGTGGATCCCACCATTGTTACAAGATAAGTGTCGAACTATGTTTTATCACATTTTATCATGTCTCTATTGTAAATGTTATCATGTTTTCCGCTGTGTATATGAATTAATATGGAATGCTATGGATTGTTTAATTATGGCAGTAATGATATGTTTTACTCTGAGTTAAATGTGTTTATTTGTTTAAATGCATGGGATATATGATATCTATATGAAATTTGTACAAATGGTGTGTACAAATGGGTATCAGAGCGCGAGTAAGCCCAGAGTTCCAAAATGGGTTTGCTACAAATTGGTATCAGAGCGCGAGTAAGCCCAGAGTTCCGAAATGGGTGTGCTACAAATTGGTATCAAAGTGTGAGTAGGCCCAGAATTCTGAAATGGGTGTGCTACAAATTGGTATCAGAGAAAAGGTTTCGACACTGAGCCTAGATGGGCTAGTGGAGCGGTCTTTGGACTGAGAATGCGAAGGGAAATTGGGTCTGGAGGACCGATTTCGGAGCTTGGTTTGTTCCAGAGTGTCAAGTAGTTGCTTGACCGTGCTTACGAGCTCAGGAAGTATAGCGGCAAGTGAAACCACAGCTGGTGTGGTTTATGGCCACAGGGAGACAAGTCTCTACACCAATGGTGTTAGAACTTTAGGATTTGTTTGAGAGGGAAGGTGAGCCCTCGTGACCGTCGGATCTGGAAAAATGTGTGTAGGAATTAAAATTCCTTTTGAAATACACAGGAATGTGGAAATCGCGATATGTGAAATTCCAAATTGGTTAGGAACCGTCTGAGCGGTTAGATATCGGCTAAAAAACCCGTCAGCCATAGGATTTGTCAGGAGATGTCTGAAGGTTAAACCTCAGAGACTAGGGGTGAAAGCTCTGAAATAGATCTATATCATCTAAAAGACGGAGGACACGTGTCGTGAGATTTCCCATTTCAGGAAATTCGGAATCGCGATATCGAGAGTCACGAAGGAGGTCGGTAATTTTCATGGTAAAATTCCCGGGAATGATCTTAGCCATCCATCAGTTGGGAAACGTGGGTGAGATCGGGAGCCCATCGGCATATCGGGATTCGACGTTTCACGAATCCTGAGGACATATGTGTTTCGGAATTGGAAAGTCTAAAACCCTGATAGGAGGTATGACTATGTTCATATAAGGGGAGGTTGTGTGAACCATGAGTCTAGCCTGGAGGGCTAACGGGAGTTAGAGTGCATCAGCGTTTGGAATCCAAAAACCCTAAAAAGATAGGGACTTTCCATGGTGGAAACCCCGGAGCAGTCGTGGTCCGTCCGATTTGAGATGGCCACGTGTTGAGAGATTACCCGTTTCGAAAAATCGGGGATTCGGGAGTTCCGTTGATAAAGAAATTAGACTCTCATCGTGATAAATCCCGACCATACTATCAAGACGTTAGCATGTGTCTAAGTCCCGATGAATGGATGAGATTCCTTCGGGGAATCTCTGGGTCTTTAACAACCATCTGATGTGAGAAAGATCTGACCATTGGATTTTTCTAGGAATGGATGTGGACACATGGAGATGTGCCGCGTGTCAGAGGGTCGAAAAGAGAAGTGAGAGTGGTGGGACCCTAATGATGTCACTGAATGTGACAAGGATCCTTCGAAACATGCCATGCACCACTTTGGTAAAGGGCGACAACTATGTTGTAGACCCAAAGAATAAGGTAAAACAAAATTTCGGAAGTCGGGGGTTGGAAAGGAGAGTTAAACGGGAGTTATCCAATACCAAGACTCTAAGACCCTGAAACCCGAAGTCTCGAGGTACAAAAACTCAAAGTTCCAAAATCTCGAAGTGTTGAAAATGAAAGCTTCAAAAACACGAAAATTGCAGAGCCGAACAAGAGCTTAGAAAACCCATTGGAATCGAAATGTCTTTTGTTCTTTTTGGTATTAGTTATAAATGCTGAAGATTGTTCCTGAAGGTTTAATGGCCTGATAAACTACAATTTTATTTTCACAGTGCGTGTGCAGAGTTCAACGGAGGTCAGGACTCCAGTTAACCAACGACTGAGTATGGAGTGGGGAAAGGTATAGATTACCCCCAAAATAGAAGATGAACATGAAGGAAAGGATGTTAACCTGGGAATCGAAGGATCAAACTCCAATGGGCATGGAAAAGAGAAGGATAAGGAAGGACACATAATGAAAATCATTGAAGGATTGCAAAGAGAGGCCCAGGCTCATCGAGCTGATAGCCAAAAGCTCATGAAAGTCAGGGATCAACAGGGTGCATTAAACTTAAAATTTTTGAAGAGCCTGGAAAGAATAGAGAAGAAACTCGAGAAGGGAAGAGACTCAAGTACAATGGAGAGTTGCAAAACCCATGAAATAAGAAGAAGGTCGAGGAGCGGTAGCCGACATATTAGTCGATCCCAAAGACATTCTGACAGGAAGACACATAGTAGTTCAAGCCCATCCCCTACCAGAAAACATCAAAAATATGGAAAGGAGGAATTGAAAGGAGAGATGAACAAGATTAAGCCTCCAACATTCGATGGAGAACATAAGAAGGAGGAAGATGCCGAGACTTGGTTGCTTGGCATGAAGAAATACTTCCAACTGCATAATTATTCTTCCCATGTAGAAGGAAGAATTGTAATGTACCAACTAAAAGGAAAAGCATCCATGTGGTGGGATCAATTTGTACAGGTGCAGCACATCAGAGAGAAAGAGGTCATGTGGAAGGATTTTAAGAGGTATTTCGAGAAGAAATACCTGACTAAAAGATACTATGACAGAAAGATGAAGGAGTTCTTTGAACTCAAGTTGGGCAGTATGACCAGTGATGAGTATGAACGAAATTTTCTGGAACTACTAAAGTATGTTCCATTCATCAAGGATGAAGCTGTTAAAATTCAGAGGTATCTGAGTGGACTGCCACCTTCCATGAGTGACAAGATTCAATATGATGATCCTAAGACCACGGAAGAGACCATCATAAAAGAGAAATTCTTGTATGAACATGAAGGAGAAAAGCCTACCTTTCGAAAGGCTTGGGATGACCAGAAGAGGATTAAGAAAGAACAGAGACAGAAGGGAAATAGGCCTCCCTTTTTCAAGAATGGCCTTGGGCAACAGTCATCCTTTAGAGGCCCCAGGAAAGTTGAAGGGAGTGAGAAAATGCCAAGGCCTCCACCTATGGAGTGTTGGGGCTGTAAAGGGAATCATAGGTACAGAGACTACCCCCACAGAAAAGACAAAGCAAGAACTGTTCATACTGTTCAGCAAGCTGAAACAGTGGAGGATATAGCCAATAGAATGCCAAGGATCTACGTAGCCCTAGAAAACAAGCTAGAAAAATTTCAATCGCACATGATTGAAGTGTAAGGTACGATTAACAACCGACCACTTGTTATTTTAATTGATTCAGGGGCTAGCCATAGTTATGTAGATCCTAGAGTGGTGGAAAGTTTTCATCTAACGAGGAGCAAACGTGATAAGTCTTGGTTAGTGCAGTTGGCCACAAGAACCAAGATGAAGGTCACTGAATTGGTTAAGTCCTATTCAGTGGACATGAAAGGAATGGGAACTAAGGCTGAATTGAACATTCTGCCTTTAGGCTGATACGATTGCTTAATTGGGATGGACTGGTTGGACCAGCACCATGCCCTTCTGGATTGCCATAACAAGAGTTTTACATGCCTGAACGAAGAGGGAAATTAGGTAACAGTCCAAGGAATTCCCAGAGCCGTGGCTATGAGGGAAATCTCAGCCATGTAGCTGAAGAAATGTTACCGGAATGGCTGTCAATTATATGCAACTCGGGTGGAATAAGCATATCAATATGTAGTATCGAATCTGGAAGATCATGAAGTACTCAAGGAGTTCAAGGATGTATTTCAGGAGGTACCTGGACTACCTCCGAGGAGGGACATCGATTTTTCTATAAATTTGATGCCTGGAGCAGCTCCAGTTTCAAAGACTCCTTATAGAATGAGTACGCCAGAGCTAAAAAAGTTGCAATTGCAGCTCGAAGAGCTACTAAAGAAAGGTTACATTTGCCCCAGTGTGTCACCGTGGGGAGCCCTGGTCCTATTCGTGAAGAAGAAAGATGGGACGTTGAGGTTGTGCATTGATTTTCGACAGTTGAATAAGGTTACTGCCAAGAAAAAGTATCCTCTGCCAAGGATTGATGATCTTTTTGAGCAGTTGAAGGATGCGAAAATATTTTCAAAAATAGATCTCAGATATGGATATCACCAAGTGAGAATAGGGGATGATGACATCACCAAGACCGCCTTTAAAATAAGGTATGGTCATTATGAGTTCACAGTGGTGCCGTTTGGATTGTCCAACGCCCCTGTTGTTTTCATGTGCTTAATGAATGGAGTGTTCAGAAATTATTTGGACATGTTTGTCATAGTCTTCCTGGATGATATCTTGGTGTATTCCAAGATAGAGGAAGAACATGAGAAACACCTAAGAATGGTGCTACAGGTGTTGAGAGAACACCATTTGTATGCAAAACTGAGCAAGTGCTCTTTTTATCAAAGGTAGATCCATTACTTGGGATATATAATATCTGAAGAAGGGATCGTTGTGGATCTTGAGAAGGTACAGGCCATTCAAGAATGGCCAGTGCCAAGGAATGTGTAAGAAGTTAGATCTTTTATGGGTCTGGCGGGCTACTATAGGAGGTTTATAGCCAGATTCTCAAGGATAGCCCATTCTTTCACTTCCTTGCAAAGGAAGGGAAAGAAGTTCTAGTGGACTGAAGAATGTGAGAGCAACTTCCAACGATTGAAGCAGCTGCTAATCAGTGCTCTAATCCTGAAGATTGCAGATCCAAACAAGGACTACGTAGTGTGCACATATGCATGTAAGGAGGGGTTGGGAGGAGTTCTCAGCCAAGAGGGATTTGTAGTTCGTTATGAATCCCGAAAGTTAAAGGAACATGAGAAGAATTATGCCACTCACGATTTAGAGCTGGCATCAATTGTCCACGCCTTGAGGAAATGGAGACATTATCACATGGGCAAGAGATTCGAGTTGAGAACAGACCATAATGGTCTGAAGTATTTATTTGATCAGCCGACCTTAAATGCTAGGAAAATCAGATGGCTGGAGTTCTGTGTGAATATGACTTTGATATCAAGCATATCAAAGGGAAAGAAAATAAGGTGGCTAATGCACTCAGCAGAAAAGTGCACGAATTACATGCTACAGCCACTATCATGTACCAGACTGAGATGAAAGATAGAATTTTGGGAGCTGCAAACGCTGATTTGCAGTACAAAAATCTTGTAGCAAAGCTACAGTAGCGTGAGAGACCACAGACCAAGGAAAGTTACACCTTGGGAACTAATGGTTTACTTCTATATAAAAACAGAGTGTATTTACCCAATGTCCGAGAATTGAAGCTGGAAATTCTAAAGGAGATGTGTAACGTGGCTTATGCTGGACATCCTGGATATCAGAAGACTGTGGCAGCAGTCAAAAGCCATTATTTTTGGCCAAGTTTGAAGAAAGAAATCATTGAATACATTGCCAGATGTATGGAGTGCCAGAAGGTTAAGGTGGAGCATAGGAACCCAACAAGGTTGTTGCATCCCTTACCTATTCCTGAATGGAAATAGGACGTGGTAACAATGGATTTTATCACCGGACTACCTAGAACAAGCAAGCAACATGATTCAATCATGGTGGTGCTGGACAAGCTTACTAAAGCTGCCCATTTTATTCCACTGAAAACCACCCACTGGGAAGCAGATGTTTCTAATATCTTCTTAAAAGAAGTTGCACGCTTGCACAGAATTCCTAAGACAATTGTGTCTGATAGAGACTCGAAATTCACTTTGAATTTCTTGAAAGGAATGTTCAAGGGATTCAGAATGAATCTAAACCTTAGTATAGTGTATCATCCTGAGTCTGATGGTCAGACAGAGAGGGTGAACAGGGTAATAGAAGACATGTTGAGAATGTATGTGATGGATAAACCATCAAGGTGGGAAGACTACCTGCATTTGGTAGAATTCGCCTACAATAATGGGTATCATGCATCATTGAATATGAGCCCATTCGAAGTGCTTTATGGAAGAAAGTGCAACACTCCAGTGAGCTGGGATAATCCAGCTGACAGAGTAGTAGTTGGGCCTGAACTTCTCAAAGAGATGGAAGACCAAATGATAAGAATTAAACATAATTTAAAAGTTGCCCAGGACAGGCAGAAAAGTTACGCTGATAGTAACAAAACCCATAGAGAATTCAAAGTGGGTGATCATGTTTTCCTGAAAGTGAAAACTAACAGGAGTTCCCTGAGGCTGGGAAGTTGTGCCAAGTTGGCAGCAAGATTTTGTGGGCCATTTGATATCCTAGAAAGGATTGGGCCGGTTGCATACATGCTTGCATTACCTGCATCTATGGTTGTACATAATGTGTTTCATGTTTCACTGCTTAAGAAATATGTACCTGATGCTAATCATATTATCTATTGGACTGTGATTCAGGTGGAACCAGATGGTGTCCTGCAAGTGCATCTTGTGTGCATATTGGACAAGAAAAGAAAACAACTCCGGAATCGAGCTATAGAGCTTTTAAAGGTCCAGTGGACCTGGTACGATCCTGCGGACACGACATGGGAGCATGAAGAGGTTATGCGGGTAGAGTACCTGTATCTTTTTGAAAATTTTGAAAGGCTTGCAGAGACAGTGTAAGTTGCATTGAGGACAGTGCAAAAATAAGGGGAGGGGAATTGTATTGTCCAAAAGTCCGAGCCCCGCTATAAACCAAGTTTTGAAAGGAATTGTGATTATGTTTTATAGGCTGGTGAGCCAAGTTCTTATAAGTTGGAGACTTATGTGTTTTTAGGCTAGGGAGCCTAAGTGTTGAAGGCCAGGAGCCTGTTGTTGTACTTGTATGTATGTAGAACATTTAATAAAATATAAACACCGCCAGGTGCATACTAACTATGATGAATGAGTGAAGGGGGACTGAGCATCCACAGAGTGGGTAAGGAATTAGGGGCTGGAAGGTGGGAAAGGGGCTAAGTGTTGAGCATAGGGGCTAATCCTAGGGGGGGCTTAAGCCTGGGAATAATATTTTAATATTATTCCAAAATATATGTGCATCATATGTTTTTATCCTAAGTCCTTTTGGAAGGACGTGTGATTTCCCAAGTGGTGGGATGAATGCGTGCTGGTGGAATGCATGCAGTTCCATGGGTGACAAGTGTCAACCCTGGTGCATGCAAATAAAATGGCCAGGGTGAGCCGTGAGAAGGTTCCATTCCCATTCCACTGGATTTTCTGAATGGGTACGGAGCTTTGAGCAGTATGAGTAACTCGACTCCTGTAGAGAACCTTTGGGAGACACTGTGACTTGAATGTCTGTGTCTGATTTTGAGAAATCTCGTGCATGTAACCCCAGCCTACGAGAAGCCTATGTTGAATTTGGGGAAGAGTCTTTGCTTGTTCGGGAAAGCTGAGCGATCCTATGTGAGCATTCCCTGTTCTTCAGCCGTGAGTGTGAAGCCATCTTGTGATTTCCGAACCAGTTTTTGGAAAGCCTGTGTCTGTTTACCCGTGGGATTGTTGAGACTACACAGTACTGGACTGCATGAGGTTGGTTGGCCTGTGAGCGACTCCCTCCAGGTGAGAGAGTGTGCAGAGGAAGGAAAGAACTCCTGGAAGGAACCCTATAGCTTCCATAGAGCCCAGAGACTTCCAGTCCGGTATGTTCTTGTAACCCAAGGTAAGGAAGATTGGCAGCCGACGGACTGCCCAGGTGACAGAGAAGGTGCATTCTCTTGGGGTGGAACAGGCATGTGGGGAATGAGGGTCTATGGGTAGTGAGCGTGGGAGATTCCTTGGAAAGAATCCCTTCCTTGTGGTTGTGTGTGATTGTTTTCCCTATAACCTCAGCCTGAGCCTAGATTCCTTCCTTGGGGTGGAGCTTAGTCCCAAATCGGGGGTGACCTACTGCTGAGTTGATGAGTAGTGCGGTATAAGGCTGGGAGGTTCGTGTAAGGCCTGCATTTGGTTGGTGGATCCCACCATTTTTACAAGATAAGTGACTAACTATGTTTTATCACATTTTATCATGTCTCTACTGTAAATGTTATCATGTTTTCCGCTGTGTATACGAATTAATATGGAATTCTATGGATTGTTTAATTATAGCAGTAATGATATGTTTTACTCTGAGTTAAATGTGTTTATTTGTTTAAATGCATGGGATATATGATATCTTTATGAGATTTGTACAAATGGTGTGTACAAATGGGTATCAGAGCGCGAGTAAGCCCAAAGTTTTGAAATGGGTGTGCTACAAATTGGTATCAGAGCGCGAGTAAGCCCAGAGTTTCAAAATGGGTGTGCTACAAATTGGTATCAGAGCGCGAGTAAGCCCAAAGTTCCGAAATGGGTGTACTACATAAGAAATCTTGAAACAACGCATACATTTGACCACCACTCTTAGCAGGAGTAGCTAGAATACAATGGTGTCACCATTTCCTCCCAAGGCTTGAAATGTTTGAAGTTATTCCATAAACAAGAGATATATTTATTAGAGGATAATGGTTTGACTTTACATGCGCCTTCAATGGGCATGAAACAGGAGTGTCTGTAATCTTCCCATGGAACTTCGATGCATTTCAGACTCAACTCAAGGACACCACCATTCATATTATACAGGACTTCATCGTTGGGGCATGCGCTCTCTGATTAGTGGTGAGAGATGTTTTAAAAATAAAAATATTGTCAGTTGAAATATGAAACAACTTTTGGATGCCAAAATACCAAAAACCCGATTGGAGAGACGACATCTCAATTCTATGGATTAAAGAAGAGTGGTGGGGAATTATCACTGCAGTTCAAAGCTATATCATGGGAGAAGGTAGATTCTCAATCATTAATTGTTATCACATTCAGTTCCTTATGCACTTAAATGATGACATATAACTAAACATTCCCTTCTATTTKCTTAAGATATTAACTAAAGTGTCTAACAGAATCTAGAATTACCTTGAATCTTCTCATAAAAACCTATATCTCTAGGGGTTCATTATAATTTTGGTTCTCCTTGATTTAAACAAAATAGAAATTCTCTAGAAGTATTTTCTAGAGTCTTTAAGGTTACAGGAGGAAGGACAATAATTTGATCCACGACCGGAAGAACAAAGGGACAAGGTTAACCAAGAAGCTAGGGTTTCTCCTAAACCCAGGTGTTCACCGAAATCTACCCAAAAATCCAAAAAGAAGACCACACCTAAAAAATGAGGAACCCGATTTGAGAAATAAAAATCAATTACTCCACCAAGAGAGGACACCCCTCGAAGATATTTAAGGTTCTCTACAATAAAACAGAGGGATATGGAAAGTGGTAAAGTATATGTCAGTAATTATATCAGAGATGGAGAAGAAAAGGATATCCCAGTAGATCCACTATCACCTGAAAATTCTGAGGATAAATATATTTCCACTACCATGCAACAAGAAAAAAATCCCAAGTAAAAAACAAGAAGACAGAGGAGGACTATACCAGTTAGTCTAGAAATTGTTGCAATAGAATTTGTGCTAGTAGACACCCTAATTAAGGAATCCCCTGAGGCCAAACAGAGAAAAAAGAGGAAAGGAAACCATTCCCTTGAAATTCCAAGAAAATATAATAGAAAAACTAGGCTCACAAACAAATTAAGGTTAAACTCCAAGGAATTATTTGATCCATCCTTAAAATACCAAAATCCCATAGTAATTGAGGATGAGGATACTGAAGAATACCTCCCTAGATTTTCCAATATGGAGGAGATGGCTATACATACATTCAAAGGTATGATAGGGGATAAGGTAATGCATAGATGGAGTGACGGGGAGACCTCATGTGTAAAATATGCTTCTGTAAAAAAAGAGTACACTACATATCTAGAATCAGAATAAAATATGATTGATTTTCATCTAGGCCCTAAAAAGGACTCTTATGACATTACTCTGGATGCAGATCTGTCCCCTGAGTAGCTTCCACATGATGTTAAAACATATATCAAAGGAAAAACATTTATGATGCAAGAACCCGCGAGAGATACTATTGATAAAAAAACATGAGAAAACACCCAGATATTAAATGAGGCCAATGAAATCGAGGATTTCTATTGACTTCAATAAACTTGTTGTAGAGGAAGAGTAGGGACTCAAGAATGGAAGTAAAGTAAAGACATTAATCAATCCAAAAGTTGAAGCTGACAAGGACATTGATGACAACCACCAGGTGCAATATCTCAAGCAACGAAATGATGACATGAGGTAGCAAATTCAAAGTCTACAACCACAAAAACTGGATATTGAGATCCAACACAATAATCTACAAAAAAAAGTATCGGAAGATGCAAAAGAATCATAAAAAAACATCCATGTTCTTGAAGGAAATAATATATGTGTCTATTGATGTCAAAGGATAAAGGAATTTGAGACATGTGCCAGGTTGACCCATTTGTTTTCGAGGTTGGTATCTAGTTTTTGGTCTATGTAGAAATCCATGAAAATTCAACTACCAACAACAACTTATGAATACTTTTGTTATGCATCTTGTTTACTTCAATTATCAACAATAATTTCTAGTTGTAATAATAGAATTTTTTTTTGGTTTAGTTAGATGCACTGTTGCCACTTGTAATAAGTTGATTTTTTTTTTATAATAACAATGTTTTTTAGTTCGAATTAATGGGTATTTATGAAATGACACTTCAAATCAACGCCACTCAATGTAAACAAATGTTTACAAATTGTAACTAGGAAGTAACAATGAAGTTGAATCTACAATATTTGATTGTGATGTAAAGTTCAACTTTAGATTTTAGATCCTAGATAGGTAATCGAACCCTCTCTAGATCGAGATAAATAGATGGATCTTTTGATGTAAAAGGGTTAAATTTTTGGAGGGATGAAGCATCGGGATTTTGGCTCAGACTTGAAGCATAAAAATGTTAATTTTCCCACCAGGTGAATATAATTTTTGGTGACACACTGTTTTTTCTCAAATATTGTGTGTCTTCTTATCTTATCTAGATGCAAATTTAAATGAATGCAAAGTGTGGTTTCTTTTCCTTTTAGTTATTGTCTCAATGAACTGTTTATTGTCATGCAACCCAATCTGAACTATTGTTTCAGTGAATGGTTTATTGTAGTACAACTTGCTTGGATGATTTGGGTCCATGTACATATTTTGGATCTGAAATATTATTTTAAGTTTGAAATTTCATAGAGCAAGTGACAAATTGTATACTTGTTTGTATTTCCTTTGTTTTATTCTTCATATCTTTATCTTCTTACCAAAATGCATGCCACCAACCAAGGGAAACCTTATAGTGATATTGTTGAACAATAAAACTAGATCCCTATCCTTGGAAACCCATCTATCAACTAACCAACAAACAAATTAAACCTATACAAAACCAATCCTTTCAACAACTAAGGCGACCTAGCTTTTCCAAATAATAGTCAGGTGAAAACCTTAGGACCAATAGGTGGAATGGGGATGGAGGTGGGGATAGGGTGAGGGGGTGATTATGAGAATCTCCCAACCTCCTACTACCCACCCAAAATTATTGTTTATTTTTTAGGTTTTAATATAAATTTGTTTAATTTCATTTAATTTTTTGGTTATGAGTGGGCCTAATGGTTAAGAACATCTGTTTCCTTGTAAGAGGTCATAGGTTCAAATCCAAAGGGGGGTAGGGTATGTATACCTCTGTAGACTTTACCAGTAAAATCGTTGGGTGGAGGAGGTCTCATACACCAATTTGGTGTCTGCCGTGACCTTAAAAATAGATTATTATTATTATTATTTAGTTAGATTCTATGTTTTATTTTTATTTATTTATTTTTTTAGTTTGATTTTGTTTTAAAATTTATTATTATTATTTTTGTTAATCTCTTTTGAATTTTAGTTTTAAATTTTTTTATTTTTAATTTCAAGTTTATCTTCTTTTTTTTTTAAATTCATAACTTTTTAAAGTGTAAACTATTTTTTTTTTTAATTTAAAATTTGTGTTTTAGGTGTCTTTTTTCTTTTAAAAAAAAAAAATTGTTTTCTTTTTGTAATTAAAAAAATAAAAAATAGGTTTTTTCTTCTTTTCTTTGTTTATGGATTTGTTTCTTCAATTTAGTTATTTTTTACTATACATTATTAAAAATAATAATAACTAATTAATAAAAAAATTCAAGTAATGCCACTTTTGGATTTAAAAGTCAGTTGCCGTTTTATATTTTTGAGTGTATGAGCTATCAATGCCATGGTCACAATTAAGTGGAAATTTATACTCCAAAAATAGAATCAATGCTACTAGTAGCATTAATTTTCAATTTGAGGGTCAATTTTAAATATTTGCATCCATTGTCAAGGAATTCATTTCAAGCTAATTGCAATTTTAACCCCCATCCAAAACGGGGTGCTACTGGTAGGACCACTTTTCAGTTTGAGTGTAAATTTTAAAGATTTTTATTGGTTTTCAATGCCATCATTTCAAATTAGTCGCAATATTAAATCCCATCCAAGAAAATGGTGCTACAAGTGGCACCACTTTTTGATTTAGAGGTTCATTTCAGTGTTTTTGACCGAAAATATAATTTTTTTGGTTCACAGTTCTGATTTTGAGGTCTTAGGTCTAGTTAAATTGGTAACTATGTTATATGATAATAGAGGACAATATTAGGATTGTCCTTTACCATATAAATATGTTTTATGAATAAAAACATAGAATTTTTAAATTTAAATAATGAAAACACCACCCAAGAGAGATTAAGCACAAGAGAGCAATATGACTTGGATGTTTCCACTTGGGCAAGATATATTCTATGAAATAACATCTAAACAAGTGTTAGAAACAAGTTCTAAATATATTTAAGCATTAACTAAGAAATAAATTATAAAACAAATGGTGAATCCCCGTAGGGTTTTACAAGAGAACATTTAGAATTCATCAAATAAACCTCTTTAAGAAAATGATAAACAATTATTATCACATTAGATGTCAAATTGACATGTAGATATGTAATATATTCTTACGTAAACAATCTATAAATGATATAGAGTCTAGGTATGAGTAAGAAGACACCTCGAAGCACCAAACCCTAGCCATAGCTTTTCACCAAATCTGATTTTTATTGTTGCAATTTAATTTTCAGATTTGTAAATGCCTTAAATTTTCTGATAAAATGTTACATAAGGCCTTGAATCTTTCTTCTACAGGGTTATTTTCCTTCTTAAGGTTAGCTATCGATAATTAAGAATAAACCCTAGAATAAACTTTTCTAGGAAATAGAATACATTGTTACCATTACACTAGACAATGAAATAAATCTAAATAAAAAAAATTCTTTGGTTTTCCACCATCACATTTCCTTCTAAACAAAAGAAAATAAAGTATTTTCATTTTTAGGATTTTTTTTGTTGGTTGTTGAATATAGGGAAAGTGTCTTTCTATCCAATTAGGCATTATGGGGTCAAGAAGTATGTCCCTCTAATAATTGGTCATTCTTATCTTAAATATTATCTAAGATATTAGAACCATAGGGTAAATGAGTTCCTTATCTAATCAAGAAAAGGTATGAAGACCAAGTCCCTACAAGAAGGGTTTCCTCTAAGGAAAGAACCTTCACCAACAAGATCAATTGTGGCTTGAATAAAGTACTTAAACCCCACTTTATCAAAGAACCAAGGAAAATAAAAGACAATAGATTGAACACTTACCAAACCAAGCAAAGAAATATGGAAGAGAATAAACCCTAGTCTTGTAGCTAAAAATGACCCTCCAATTTTTGAATTCCTGCTAACTTACTTTATATTTATCTTATGCTAAAGTGATCTCTAACGCCTAAAATTATTGATTACAATCTAAACTTGGGTCTTCTACATTTTACAAAATACACATTCAAAGAACATGTAGATTAAAAATATTCTTTAATATCCATCACATTGAAGACAATTGCAAATCCTAATTCATATTCCGTTAACATATTTAAACATTATTCTTGTTTCCTTCTAAATGGCCACCCTTATCTTCACAATATACTTTGACATCTCACCAATTTAATAACAAGTGATATGCATTCTAATGATTGAGTTAAAATCACTTACTATAAGTGCCCTATTAAAGGTTGCACTCATATTTTTCTTTACATATATTAAGAATCAAAACTAAATAAAGTTAAAATATTTCAGAGTTTTCTTTACATATACTAAGAATCAAAACTAAATCAAGTTAAAATATTTTCATTATTATATATATCATACATATAAATTATATATTATAGTTTATACGTAGTAATGAAAATACATTTTGCAAATGCATTTATTATGTTTATGCATGTGTTGATGGGCGTAAGTGACAAACCGTCAACTGGAAGGTTAGATCTAGACTAGGGTTGTCTAATTAACCCAATCTATTTGTTATGATCTGCCTGATGGGTTTAATGGCTTCATTAGCCAACTAGGGTCCTAATAATAGTAAAAATAAATAAACTAATCTAAAGCTATGATTCTAACAATTGATATACTAATTACAAATATTTATCTAAAAAATGAATATACAAATGATCATATACAATCTATATACAATTTACAAGGTTTGCTTGAAATCCTATGAAAACGAATGTTCATAATAGTGTTTCTAAATAAGATAAAGTAAGAACATAAATCTTTTTTAATGTTTAAATATTTTAAACTAATAATTACTAAGCAAATACAATTGAAACAATGACGCAAAAACAATCAAAGCTAATTAATACAAACATATTTCCATTTGTATATAAACAACTATGAATAAAGAAAGAAATGCACC
This sequence comes from Picea mariana, assembly GCA_032191745.1. Taxonomy (NCBI): domain Eukaryota; kingdom Viridiplantae; phylum Streptophyta; class Pinopsida; order Pinales; family Pinaceae; genus Picea; species Picea mariana. The sequence continues at coordinate 216,316 of JASDQU010308669.1, forward strand.
TACTAACCTCTAATTGATCGGTCATAAAAACCTAAATCTCTTCTTCCTGTGTTGTATGAGCTTCGGTTTGTCCTGTATCAAGAGCAAACCTATGACAGGGACACATATAAATATTCCTGAAGAAATTCAAGGAAGTGTTTGATGCTTGGAGTTAAGTTATAACAACAGAATGATAACTGATTAAAAAAATCTCGTAATCTTAAGATAATCAATATCTGAGAACGAAAGAAAATTAAATTTTGAGCATTGATATTATCCATTATTTAACATCAGAAATAAACTCAATAATAATTAAATGATTGATCGATCACACATAAAATGAACCGACAGATTATGGACATCATTCAAATAATTATCGATATGAAATACCTTGAGAAGATAAGAATAAAGCTAAATCGACATAATGATAATTCATAACATAGAAATAACATGAGAATGCAATGAAATAAGCATTGCACAATTCACACAGGTCTAAGGCCAACAATGAATTGCTTTCCCATATCAATTTCCAAAATTACATGTCCATATTGTAGTCCAAAAAAAATTGTCTTTAACACTAAACAACAACCACTATTTAAACTTGTCTTGGATCAATAACCTCTTATCATACAAGATAGAGGATAATCCCAAAAAATAGGACTTCTTTACAAAAATAGGATAACAAAGGAACACTCCTGTAGGAGTCCTTTACATCAAAATTAATTACACAAATGACATTGTTTTATCAAAATAAGAAATTACTAAGCATATGGAGCACATTAATCCATAATTGTTTCTCCTTGTGAATAGCATCATAAGTGTTGTTTTCCTAAACATGATCAAATAAATTGAATTTTAGACAATAATACAAACTAATATTTACAAACAGACTAGCTACAGAATCGTGAGATTCTGTAGTTAGTCTTAAATTAACAACAAAATCAAAATAAATCTATCTATTTGATTTTTCCAACATAATTAAATCAAAGAGAATAAAAACATTTTTTTTATCGTTTTAGAGATTAGAAAATGAAGCATCTGATAAGTCTCAGTTAATAATAGTGTTGAAATTCATTGCATTCTTTATAATCACATTACCAGCTCGTTTGAACCTTTTACTTTCCCAGCCAGTGTTGGATCGAAAGCATGACTTTAATTCTTCATTTTCTTTTTCAAGAAAGGAGTTTTGAGCTACCATGTAACTTAAATTTGTTTGGAGGTAAGGTATATCTCTGTAGTATTGTTCAAACCAATCAAGACAATTTTCACAATGTACAGGTGCTATGGCAGGCATAGGTTGAGTGTGCTTTGCAATGGGTGCTTTGGTGTGTTCTCTAGTTTGCTTCAAATCATGGCTTATACCAGTGAATCCTTATTGATTTTTTAGGGACGAAGGTAGCTCAGAAGAGAAATCATATTGTATAGATTCAATATCGATTTCATTCATGAGGCACTTGCTATCTACATTTTCCCGGGAAATAAATTCATTGATCTCATCATCGGACAACTTATCATCAACCTCGATCACTTAGATCGAGCTCAAATGATCTCGCTGGTGATTTCAGAGATTTTTGGATATTAACCCGCCTGGTCTCTTGTTTACAAAACTTAAGTCCAAATTACCTTGTTCCTTATGTTTGTGATTTTTATTAACAATTGATTTGTTAAAGAAACCTCAAGTCATCTAAACACTAGGAGTAGGAGAAAGCCTCTCCTTTAACAAATATATAACATCCTCTAACAATTTTTTGGGCACGAAATCATATCGTGGTGTTTTTCCCAAAGGGTTTTGAATAGCAACATAGTTTCGTTCTGTGGTAGCATGGTCTTCATGTGGATCAACTCATTAGTTTTCGGTAGTAGGGTTATATGGACAAGGGTTTGTATTAAAAAGGAGAGGCAATTCTACTGTGTTCTTGGGGAGGGTGAATTTTTTTATACACAAGCAATCTTCCCAAGTATCCCCAATCTTGGCTAGATGCGACAACAACAAAATTAAAATAAGACCATGGTGGAAAACACTAGATAGAGGGTTTAAACTTCGTCTCTTATAAATCTTAGACATCTTATGCAGGCTCATAAACATATAGAAAGGCATATTTAGATTGAACCCTAGAAAAATCATCAACATGCGAGTGTGATACAAGAAAAATAAGCCATATCTACCCTCACAAGTTATGAACTATTTAAGAATTAGAAGAAGTCTGTGCCATCGGGGTTTTATGAGAGTAATCGGTGTACCTTTAGGGAAACATTTTGATTTCTTAGAGACCATGAGGAGACTCCAAGGCACTCCTTCTAATTTGGTGTTTTTGAACCATCTTTCTCCCTCATGTGTCATTCATGTAGCTTGTGCTATGTAATCCTTGGTTACTTTGAGTTGCAGATCCCCAATTTTAGGTTTAGAGCTATCAAACAATTGAGAAACATCCTTTTCAACTCTTAGGTTATAACCCTCAAACACTAGGATGAAAATGTCTGATCCATGTGCCTGTATATCGCTTATGGCATAGTCGTGAGAGAGGAGGGATTGTGAGCCATTGGATTCAATTCTTACCAAGAGAGCCATGGTTTTTATCACACAGACACAATAAAGGCAATGAGAGGGAGGTTTCGCTTTCCAATACATAAACAATAGGAAGAGGTCTATAAAATCAGAAGAGTCTCGATACCTACAGATTTGGGAGGCTATCATACTTGGTAATTTAAGCTTTGGGTGGGTAAGAACCAGAGGATGCACATGCTTGTAAACCACTCTACGCAATGAACACTAAACCCAAACCATTACCACTAACCTATTCCAAAAATGAATGCAAGTTTGAATTATGTAGGACAATAAGATGATGTGGAATTGTAAGTACATCATTCATGTACCAGGGTGATAGGATTGTGATATGACATGTAAGAGTAGGATTTATATTTTGAAATTAACCATAGGTTGCACATAGTCAAGTATACACCAAATGTGAAAGACAATATAACTAAGCATAGATATGACTAAGTCATATTTACCACAATGAATCAATCAAGTACAATGGTAATAGATCAACAAATAGACTTACAAACTTTAAGGTTTAAAAAATATAGATTCCCTTTAGGTGTAATCTCATTTTCAAAAGAAACAAAGAAACCACAAACTATATGATGATTACTCAGGTGATTTTTTTTTTTCTAATTTCATGCTTACAGTCATGAAATTAAACAAAATAAATGATAGATTAAAAATAAAAAAACTCTTATACTCAGCTAGGCCAATGAAYATCCTCAAAACCAAAAGACAGAAACGTTTATAAGTATAAGGAGGAGGCAACTACAGAAAAAAAAAATTCCCTTGGTGATGACTTTTTATTATGATAAAATTTGACAAAACTGTTGGCTACCAACAATGGCGACACATTGCGCRAAGCAGTTATCTCTGTATTACCAAAACTTCATATCAGGGGCACAAATGACTAAACAATAAATGTTAGAGACAGTTAATGACAGATCAAGCATTTCAATAATAAATCAGAAAAAATAACATTGACATGGTATTGGATCCATTTCTATCCAAAATTATAATCTGGTATCTTGTTTAGATCACACGTGTAGTGATTTTTATAGAGATGACTTCTATACCATTGATAGGGCCATTGCTGCCAACATGCGTCTATAGCCTCGACAGGGATGTCATTTAACCCACTCTAGTACCTCTATCTCATCCAAGAGTTTTCCAATTGTGACAAAAAGGCATCCTGACATCTGATCAATTTCAAAAACATACTTGAGGATATTCAAAACCCGACATTGCTTCACTGCCAGTAGGCCTGTTCAGTACCCTCACAAAGTTACCTTGGTATAATGCATGCATTTACCCACTGACAGCAGACCTGTTCAATGTCCCGGTGGGTTTACAGAAAATTTCCACACATTATAGTGCTTCCAACTCTCTAAAATCTGTCTATAAATTCCCAGAAACTTCATGATATTGTGAGAGAGGGGTCATACTGAAGATATAACAATCAAGTAATGAAAGGGTTGATCATTTAAGAACTATTTTTTTGTTCTAATGACTTCTATCATGATTTGGACAATTAGATTTTTGTTAAGAAATCATCTCTGGGATGGGGAAGCACATTGAGTTGTTCTCATTAAAACAAGAACGATGCTAGAAGTTTTTTAAGGGTAATCACATTTTCCTATGATTTTAATGAGAAATCAGAAACAATAACCGAACATAAACTTACTTCTACTGATATGAGTTTAGCACTTACTGTTCAAGTGCTTGAACTATTATCAACTCCTGCTAATGAATAAAAATCATGATTTCCTTCAACAAATGAATGGTGATTTAGACATAATCATTTAGAAAACAAATGAAAGTCAAGAAAAATGAAAAGAACCAAAAAAAAAACAAAAAAAAAAAACAAAAAATATTTACAAGAGGGTGGATCTGAAATAATCAAGAAAAATATATCTTGAGGGCCTGTCCATTCACTAGGAAAGTGTCTGATTGTCCCTCCAAGTTATGCAGACGAAAATAACTAGGACCCAATTTTTCAAAAATTACAAATGGTCCTAGCCACCTGTTTTGGAACTTGGTATGTTCTCCCTTACCCTCATGTGATTTGTCCCACTTGAGAACCAAATCCCCTACATTAAAATTCCTATTAGAATATGAACTTGTATCAAACAATCACTTCACAATTTGTTGGTGTTGATCAAGTTTATGTTTTGCTAGTGTTCTTTCCTCTTCTAGTTTTAATAAATCATTTATCCGGTTTTCTAGAGGACATTCCTCTTCTTGAACTCTTTGCGATAATTGCAGAGAAGTAAGAAAGACATGAGGGAGGAGGATGTCTTCTCTTCCGTAAACAAGGAAGAAAGGATAATTACCAATGGAGTATTTTTGAGTTACCCTATYATCCCAAAGTTCTTGGTACAATGCGTTGTGCCAATTCTTGTGATTTTCTGAAACTGTCATTTTTATAATCTTGATCAAATTCTTATTTGTTGTTTTCAGATTTCTGTGGTGAGTAGTTTCAAGATTAATTGYCGGATAATCCACAGTTGGTGTCAAGATTAATTTCCGGATAATCCACAGTTGGTGATAATCACTCATATTTCAAACCTAGTATTATTACTAAATCTAAATAAATAACCTAGTACTATTATTAATTCAATCAAAAAACCTAGTACTCTTAAAAATTAATCACTAAAATTAATTCTTAAAACTAAATCAAACTAAACTTATAATCACTCATATTAAACCTAGTATTATTACTTAATCTAAATAAATAACCTAGTACTATTATTAATTCAATCTAATCACTATTATCACTAAATCTAAATCAAAAACCTAGTACTATTATAAATTAATCACTAAAATTAATTCTTAAAACTAAATCAAACTAAACTTATAATCAAAACATGAAACCCTAGTACTATTAATAATTCAACCAAGTATTATTAATAACCTAATTAACTCATTTACTAAACGCTAAAATTGAATTTTTAGTTTTAGAAATTTGACATTACAACTAGTCGACCTAATTACAAATCTCAAAACTGTCCTGCATCTACTATTAATTGACGAAGATCAGCAAGCTTTGTAACTGACGATTAGTCCTGATGATGAATCCCAATTCGTCGATGACAAAAATGACACCAACTGTGGATTATCCGGCAATTAATCTTCAAATTCTTATTTGTCGACTCGGCTAGACCATTTCCTTGTGGGTAGTAGCTAGCAGAATAATTTATTTTGATCCCCTTTTTCATAGTGAAAACATTCATATATAGGGAATAATAATAATAATCGTTTTTGAAAACTAGGCATTCAAGAATTCTGAATCGAGTGATAATATAGGAATTTAGAAATTACACTACCTGATTTGTATTGACCACTTTTAATGGTAGATATTCAAACCCTCTTGTGAAATATTTTTTTGCCATGAGAATGTCCTTGTGTTGTTGTGAGGAAGGGGGATTGATTGATCTTATAATATCTAGGCCCCATTGCTGAAAAGGTGCATCCACAGTAATAGGTTGCAAAGGAAAAGCTACCTTTTTCACTTGTCCTGCAGCCTTTTGATAGATTATACACTTGCGGGAAAACGTATGGGAATCCTTAAAAAAAGTAGGCCAATAGTATCCATCCCTTGGCACTTTTTGGGGAGTGGTATCTCCACCAAAATGACCACTAGAATCACTAGAATGAAGTTCGACCAACACTTTTTCGGACTCCTCTTTTTCTAAACAATGCAGAAAAACACGGTCAAAATTATTTTGAAATAATATATCCTTGATTAACTAGAAAGATGAATATTTAAGCCTAAGTGATCTTTTGTTTTTGGGATCAATATTTCAAGGAGAAGATCCATGCAGTAAATAAAATCTGATATTCTCATACCATGAATTGGGTACAGTTTGCATACTACAGTTGATGTCTTTATTAGACTTTCTGGTATCTCAACTGAATTAGCCACTAATTTACACAGGCCTTGACCTCTAACAATTTGGGCAGGGGTTATTTCAAGATCATATTTCTGAAGTGATGTCATCCAATTTGCCCTTTTCTCACCCAACTCTTTTTGTACTAATAGATTTCTTACAATGGGGTAAGGAACAACAACTTTGGTCCTAGATTTCAATAGGTAAGACCTGAAGTGTTTGACTACCTTAAAAACATCATATTCCTTCTGATCTACCATGAGGTAATTAAGTTATGCTCATTTAAAAGAATATCTCATGAAGGAAATGGGTATCTCATTTATTTCAACATTTTTCTATGTAAGCACAACAACATAGGATCTGTCATATGCAAAAGTATATAAAATGAAATACTGAGAAAAATCATGGCTTATCGGAGAAGGTGCTTCTATTTTTGATTTTATAGTTGAATCAAAAGATTGAATTTCTTGTGGTCCCCATCTATGTAAAACATCCTTTTTAATTAGATTTTGTAGAGGTCTAACCATTTTAGAAAAACTCGGGACAACTCGTCTCACAAAATTGTTTTTACCCAAAAAAGATTGCATGAATTTTTTGGAAGAAAGAGGGGGAAAATTGGCAATGGCTTGGGTTCTTTCAGGATCAATTATCATTCCATCTTTAGACACTATAAACCCAATCAGTTTCCCTTTTTCTACTACAAAGACTGATTTTTGGGGATTGAGTGATATGTCGAACTTGTGACATCGTTCTAAGACAACCCTAAGGTGCAACACATGATCTTTCTTAATTTTTGAAAAGATAGTGACATCATCAAGATAGACCACAACTGACTGGTTGATGAGGCCACAAAAATCAATGCCCATTTCTTTCTGAAAAGTGGCACCGACATTTATTAGTCCAAAAGACATTTTTTTGTAGGAATAAGTGCACCATGGGGTATGAAAGGTGGTTTTAAGCTAGTCTGAAGAAGACATCAGAACTTGGTTATATCCCAAAAAATGATCTAATAAAGATAGTCTTTCGGAACCAGACACTTGTTGTAGGATTTGTTCCATTGGAGGAACAAAGTAGTTTTCTTTATCTGATTCTCGGTTTAAATTTCAAAAATCGACAAAAAGTCAAATTTCTCCACTTTTCTTCCTTAGAAGGACTAAGCTAGATACCCATTGAGTCTGCCTAACTGGAAATATTATCTTTGCAGTAAGTAATTTATTCAGTTCCTTTTTCACGGTAGGTTCCATTTTAGGATGCATTTTCATAAATTTTTGTTGGAAAGGATGAGTCTGAGGTTTCATAGGGATTACACGTTGTATAATGTTTGGGTTGAATGTTTTTAGATTGTCCTACATCCAAACAAATACATATTTTAATTCTTTTTAATAATTTTATAAAAGAGAACATTTCTTGTTCATAACACCCCTTTCCCAGATTAATATTTTGAGGATTAAGTCGTGTTCCTAAATTTATAGTTTCATACAAAAAAGAGGAATTGTTTTCTTTGCAATTGACTACCCCTCTAAACTTTTCATGTATGTCATAAMATTTCTCTAATCTCACAACAAATCTAGGGATAGAGTTTACCAACGCAGATGATGATTCTGAAGATCGAGGATAAAATATTACTGTGAAGTCTCGTACATTTTCGTCATGACTGTTTTCATCGATAACTACATCCTGGAAGTTGTCTTCCATATGAAAAAAATGGATGATCTATTGATCATCATCAAATACTCTCAAGTTTTTGATGTTGTCCAGAATTGATGGCCCAAATAACAATTTGACTGAGAACGCGTTAGGAGAAAGACCTTTACCGGACAACAATTTAGAAGCAACATTGGCTAGTAAATAAGCTTCTGAATTACTCATCCTACGGATGGAATTTATATCAAATGCTATAAATTTGTGCATTAAACCCCATACTTCAGTTTGGTAATTCTCTAGGTGCGGTGACAAACAATGTATTTCATTTCTTATATGTTTGACTACTATTTCTGAATCATCAAATACTACCAAATTTTGCACGTTCATGTCCAGTGCCTTCCTTAGTCCTTGGAGAAGTGCTTCATACTCGGTTGTGTTGTTAGTACATTCAAACTCTAATCGAAAAGCAATAAATGTTTTATTACCTGTAGGATCAATGAGCACACAACCAACACCTGTCCCTTCTCGAGATTTGGATCCATCAAAATACAAGGACTAGATTTGTGGGTCATTAGCAATATTTGGGGTACTTGGAAAAGTTGGTGCCTGAGTATAGGTTGTTAGTTTAGATTGTTGTTATGGATAAGTGATAGAGGAAATTTCAGTCATGAAATTACCAAAAAAAGGATTCATTCCATGTGTTTCAATTGAATTTGTAGCAGTAATGAAAGGCACATTTGGTTCGTTCAGATCTGTCATGGTGTACTTGAGGTAACGTTCTCTATTTTTTTTTATCTTGTTGGGCCATCCATTTTCTAGAAGCCATAAATGAGACTAGTTTGTAGCAAAATAGCCATGTAACTGTTCTGACCAATCTCTGCTTAAAAACATACCATAAACTTCAGGGATGTCAACAACGATAATATCAATTACTTGATGAACTTTGGGGTTGGATGATAATCTTATTAACACGTTCTTGAGTTCACCAATAACTTTAACATTAGTTTGATCTAACTGGATGATTTTTAAATAATAAGGTTTTACTTCAGCATTAGTTTTCTGGCATATAGATAGAGGCATCACATTTGATGATACACCAGAGTCCACCATATAGTTATGTACATTCCTATTAAAAATTTCAAAAGTTAATAAAAAGGGAGGCACATTTTTTTGTGCAAAAGTAACATAATTCTACTGATTTTTTATTGTTGTACTTGAAACAGTTTTATCTAAGTTTCCTACAGTTTTTTCTTATAAGTACCTTTTATCTTAGTTTTCATATGAATTTTTACTTGGGACATTTTTAGCTGCGTTTAAGTCAATTTCTGCTAATTTATTGCACCTATCATTCTTTTTACTATTTTCAACAATTCATTGGAGCATTTTCTACAAAATAAGTGGAAATTTCAACAATTCAAAAACATAAATATTTGCCCTTAATTTTTGCAAATCCTCAATTAGATCATACTTTAAAACTGTAGTAGCTAGGTTTTGCCTTGTTTCAGTTTGCTTTGGCTGTTTTGAAAACACATTTTTACTCGTTTCAGGTGAGGTCTTGTTTTGTGTTTTACTTCTAGTGTTACAGGGATGGACAATTTTGAAATTTGCTAGAAAAATGTTGTTCGACAAGTGCTTGAAAATGGGACGGGAGGAATCCTCTTCTTCAGGTGTTTATTCTTCACATGTATCATCATGATCATCCAACAGAGCATAAACAAAATTGTCATGTGCTTCCAATTGTGTTTGTAAAGCATACGACAAACTTTAAAAATTTAGACCTTTTGTGGTTGGATTTGACCGGTTTGGAGGAAAAGTGTTTCTAAAAGGTGGTTTGAACCACCTTTACTTGTAGATGCCTCCTAAGCAGATATTTTCAATTCAACCACCTGATTGGATAATTTATGGAAATATTTCTGCAAACTTTCCAAGTCTAATGTTTCTTGTTGATTTTTATCTTGAGGAGGCCTAGGGAGAATTTCTATTTTCTTCTTAGAAGATGACGTTGTTTCAACCTCACTAAGATTATCTTTTAATATTAATATGTCTTTCTCAATATGGCCTACCTCCTCAAAGGCTTCCAATAACGTGTTATTTTTGGACCTTTTAACCCATATGACTATGTTGTTATGTAGGGCCTTAGTGTAATATGCAAAAATCAAGTTTTTTGTCGAAATCGAATCTACAGGGATTTTGTTTTTGAGTGTTAGGAATATTTGGTTAAAGTATTTAATTTTTTCTTTAGGATTCATTTTTAAACTAGAGAGTTCCATTACCAAGATTTCTGGAGATTTGTCATCTCCAAATTTCTCTAGAAAACAAGTTTCAAACTTTTCCCAAGAAACATTGGTCTGAGGATGTTGGGAAAAATAACAGGTTGAGGCATTCCCCTCAAAAGTGTAAGGGAATCATCTGCAAATGATATCTTCATGTTCGACACTCCGGAGTATAACAACTAGCATAAATTTCTTGATGTGATCCTTAGCTAATTTCTTTGAATATGGATCAAATTTAGGCAACCACTTCTCCATATGTTTAGGTGATCGATGTTGGGGTTGAGGCACAACCATGACATCTTGATTGAGCCAAGGTCTGGAATAATTATTTTTGTTTTCCATGGGAGTTGGTGGAGTCGAAGGTTGAGATGGTTGAGATGAAGTATTGCCTTTGTCCGAGGATTCACCTCCCGAAGAAGGTAGAGAAGAACTAGGTGGGGATGGTGGGATACCAGACCCTCCAAAACCAAGGATAAGTGCTTCAACAAGATTGGTAATATTATCACCTAAAGTGTTTCTAGGTAGACCAGTGCCTTGAAGTTGTTCTTCAAGATTTATAAAATCAAGGGATTGATTAAGTTGTCTACCAGGTTGTCTATTACGGGATAAGGCACTTTGATTTCTTATGAGTGACTGGTGGACAATTTCTTGGATATCAATTCCTTGAGGAACTGGTGTCACTGGTATGTCTATAATATCATGGGAAGTGTTTGAGATAGTAGCTGGGTCAAGTGTAGCTTTATTGTCTGAACGACTATGCGTTATGACAAGAGAACGATTGGTTGGAGGGATCTTGCGACCTCCACATGCCATCAATTAATTCTAGGCCCTCCTTCTAGTGCCATTTGGTTACGGTTGTAAGTGACACACTGTCAACTGGAAATTTAGATCCGGACTGGGGTTGTCTAATTAACCCAAGTCGTTTGGTATGATCTAGCCTAATATGTTTAATGACTCCGTTAGCCAACTAGGGTCCTAATAACAATAACAATAAATAAACTAATCTAAAACTATGATTCTAACAATTGATATACTAATTACAAGTATTTATCTAAAAAATGAATATACAATTGATTATATACAACCTATATACAATTGATTATATACAACCTATATACAATTTACAAGGTTTGCTTGAAATCTTGCAAAAATGAATGTTCATAATAATGTTTCTAAATAAGATAAAGTAAGATCATAAATCTGTTTTAATGTTTAAAGATTTTAAACTAATAACTACTAAGCAAATACAATTGTAACAATGTCGCAAAAAAAGTCAAAGCTATTTAATACAAACATATTTTCATTTGTATATAAACAACAATGAATAAAAGAAAACAATGCATATACTAACCTCTAACTAATCAGTCATAAAAATATGAAGTTCTTCTTCCTATGTTGTATGAGCTTTGATTCATCCTGTATCAAGAGGAAACCTATGACATGGACAAATATAAATCTTCTTGAATAAATTCAAGGAAGTGTTTGATGCTTGGAGTTAAGTTATAACAACAGAATGATAACTGATTAAAAAAAATCATGTGAATTTAAGATAATCAATATTTGAGAACAAAAGAAAATTCAATTCTGAGCATTGATATTATCCATCATTTAACATCAGAAATAAACTCAATAATAATTAAATGATCGATCGATCAAATATAAAATGAACCGATAGATTTTGGACAACATTCAAATAATTATCGATATGAAATACCATGAGAAGATAAGGCTAAATCTAAATCGACAGAATGATAATTCATAACATAGAAATAATAGGAGAATGCAATGAAATAAGAATTGCACAATTCACACAGGTCAAAAGCCAACAGTGAATTTCTTTCCCATATCAATTTCCAGAATTACATGTCCATACTGTAGTCCAGAAAAAGTTGCCTTTAACACTAAACAAAAATCATTATTTAAACATGTCTTGGATCAATAACCTCTTATTATACAAGATAGAAGATAATCCCAAAAAATAAGATTTCTTTACAAAAATAGGATAACAAACGAACACTCATGTAGGAGTCCTTTACATCAAAATTAATACATAAATGACATTGTTTTATCAAAATAAGAAATTACTAAGCATATGGAGCACATTAATCCATAATTTCTTCTACTTGTGAATAACATCATAACTGTTGCTTTCCTGAAAATGATAAACAAAATTGAATTTTAGACAATAATACAAACTAATATTTACAAATAGACTCGCTACAAAGTCGTGAGATTCTGTAGATAGTCTTAAATTAACCACAAATACAAAATAAATATGTCTATTTGATTTTTCCAATAGAATTAAATCAAAGAGAATCAAAACAATTTTTTATCATTTTAGAGATTAGACAATGAAGCATCTGATAAGTATGAGTTAATAATAGTGTTGAAATTCATTGCATTCTTTATAATCACATTACGAGATCGTTTGAAACTTTTTATTTCCCAGTTAGTGTTGGATCGAACACATGCCTTTAATTCTTCATTTTCCCTTTCAAGCAAGGATTTTCAAGCTACCATATGACTTAACTGTGTTTGGAGATAAGGTATATCTCTGTAGTATCGTTCAACTCAGTCAAGACAATTTTCATAGTGTATAGGTGGTATGGGAGGTAGAGGTTAGGTGTGCTTTGCAATGGGTGCTTTGGTCTATTCTGTAGCTTGCTTCAAATCGTAGCTTATACCAATGAAGCCTTCTTGATTTTTTAGGAACGAAGGTAACTCATAAAAAAAATCATATTGTATAGCTTCAATATCGATTTCATTCTCAATGCATTGGTTATCTACATATTCTCAGGAAAGAAGTTCATTGATCTCATCATTAGACAAGTGATCATCAACCTCGATCACCGGGATTGAGCTCAGATGTTGCTAGCGATTTTTGAGATTTCTGGATATTAACCTGCCTGGTCTCTTGTTTACAAAACTTAAATCTGAATTACCTTGTTCCTTATGTTTGCGATTTTTCTTAAAAATCGATTTGTTAAAGAAACCATGAGTTGGCTCAATAGTAGGAGCATGAGAAACCCTCTCCTTTAACACATCTATAACCTCCTCTAACGATTTTCTGGGTACAAAATCATATCGTGGATTTTTTCCCAAAGGGTTATCAATAACAACATAGTTTCATTTTTTGGTCGCATGGTCTTCATGTAGATCAACACCATGGTTTTTGATAGTAGGGTTACAAGGACTAGGGTTTTTATTAAAAAGGAGAGGCGATTCTACTGTGTTCTAGGGTAGGGTGAAGTTGTTTCTACACAGGAAATCTTCTCTAGTATTCCCAATCTTGGCTAGATGCGACAACAACAAAATTTGAATAAGATCATGGTGGAAAAGGCTATACAAAGGGTTTAACCTTTGTCTCTAATAAATCTTAGACATCTTATGAAAGATCATAAATAGATAGAAAGGCATATTTAGCTTGAACCCTAGAAAAACTATTAACAGGTGAATGTGATACAAGAAAACTAAGCCATATCTACCCTCACAAGTTATGAAATTCTTAAGAATTAGAAGCAGGCCGTGCCATCAAGGTTTTATGAGAGTATTTGATGTACCTTTAGGGCATCATTTTGATTTATTAGATACCATGAGTAGAGTCCAAGGAATTCTTTATGATTTGGCATTTTTGAACCATATTTCTCCCTCCTGTGTGAGTCCTGTAGCTCATTCTATAAAATCCTCGGTTACTTTGAGTTGCAGATCCCCAATTTTAGCTTTAGATCCATCAAACAAGTGAGTGAAATCTTGTGTAACTTCTATGTTATAACCCTCAAACTTTTACATGAAAATGTCGCAGACATGTGCTTATATATCGCTTATGGCATTGTCGTGAGCGAGGAGAGCTTGCGAGCCATTGGGTTCAATTCTTACCACAGGAGCCATGGTTTTTATCACACGGGGACAATAAAGCTAATGAGAGGGAGATTTCTCTTTCCAATACACAAACAATAGGAAGAGTTCTGTAAAATCGGAAGAGGCCCGATACCTACGGACTTGGCAGACTATCATACTTGGTAATTTGAGCTTTGGGTGGCTAAGAACCAGAGAATGCATAGGATTGTAAACCACTCTGCATAATGAATACTAAACCCAAACCATTACCACTAACCTATTCCTAAAATGATGCAAGTTTGAATTATGCAAGATAATAGGATGATGTGAAATTGTAAGTAAATTAGTCATGTACCAGGGTGAGAGGATTGTGATACGAGTGATAAGAGTAGGATTTATGTTTGGAAATCAACCATAGGTTGCACATAGTCAAGTATACACCAAATGTGAAAACCATATAACTAACCATAGATATGATTAAGTCATATTTCCCACAGTGAATAAATCAAGTATAATGGTAATGGATCAACAAATAGACTTACAAACTTAAAGGTTTAAAAAATATAGATGCCCTTTAGGTGTAATCTCATTTGCAATAGAAACAAAGAAACCACAAACTATATGATGAATACTCAAGCGAAAATTTTGTTCTAATTTCATGCTTAAAGTCATGAAATTAAACAAAACAAACGATAGATTAAAAATGAAAAACTCTTATATTTAGCTAGGCCAATGAATCTCCTCAAAACCAAAAGACAGAAACATTTATAAGTATAAGGAGGAGGCAACTATAGAAAAAAAACTTTCTCCCTTGTTAATGGCATTTTATTATGATAAAATTTGAGAGAATTGTTGGCTGCCAACAATATGTTAACAAGTATGTTAATTGTGTTATATATATAATTAATAAATGTTTATGTAAATCTTATATGGTGTTATATATTATGGTTTATACATTGTAATGAAAATACATTTTGCAAATGCATTTATTATATTTATGCATATGTTAACAACTATGTTGATTGTGTTATATATATAATTAATAAATGTTTATGTAAATCTTATATGGTGTTGTATATTATAGTTTATACTTAGTAATGAAAATACATTTTGCAAATGCATTTATTATATGTATGCATATGTTAACAAGTATGTTGATTGTGTTATATATATAATTAAGAAATGTTTATGTAAATCTTATATGATGTTATTTATTTGAAATTGTTATTTAACAAGGGTTGCATGGCAATGCAGTCCCTGCCGAGTTAGTTGGGAAATACATGTTGAACATCATAGATACATTTAATCAGCATAGATACATTTAACTTCATATTTAATAAGGATGCCGAGTTAGTTGGGAAATACATGTTGAACAACATAGATACATTTAAATGCAGATTTAATAAGGATGGAGAAAATAAAAAAAACGTTTTTGAGATTAATTCTTTTTTTTATACGACAGAAACTTGAGATTGAGATTAAAAATTATTATGGTATGTATGGTCTTTAATACCATCCCGGTACTATGTCTACAAAAGAAATAAATCTTAATGCCCCATTACTTTGGGTACTTGCAATACAATGAATGTTTGATAAGCGGAATGTGTGTGTGTATATATAAAAGGAACTATGTTAATATTGATCAACATATATTAAAGTAAATCTATAATGTTCATTAAAGATGGTGCAGTTCCTGCTGAACTTGTTTGAAATTGGAAAGATGGTGAAATGCAATTTAATGGAGGATCGTTAATAAGGTAGAAAAAATCCAATGTTGAGATATGAGTACATTAGTATTCCAATGTTGTAGTATGACTACATTCAATTTTGTGAATTTGATAAAAAATTATAGTTCAAAACTAGAGTAGAACGTTGCCATTTAAATTTTAATTTGATGGAAGATGTCTTATTCTGTGGGGCTGTCAAGTTAGGAGACCTAAGCTATGAGACACGAACCTTATTAAACCTACATAAAGTGATTATAGGTCTTACTCTGTGGTGTTGGCCAAATGTTGGGAGGCCCATGCTATGAGACAATAACCTTCCCAAAAGCCTAGCTAAAGTAGCTTCTAGCATGTCCTTTTCTTTTGACCCATAAGAGACAGAATCCTTGCTTTGGCAAAGGTAAACTATCTGAGTATTAGCCACAACTCTTAGTGCTAGAAATTTTGTATGCAGATAGGAAGAACTTCTTCCCTTGATCCAGAGGTACCCCAAGGATGTTTATAACCATAGCAAGGTTGTAGCCCGAGGGTAGTAATGTCGAGCATAGAACCGTGCCATGAATTTTGTGAGTTAGACACCCTACGATTGAAGTGTAGCGAGAGAATTCTCATGGCCTCTTGTGTCATATTAATTACCCCAACTCAGTGGGAATCTTCCCATTCTGGGATTATCCGATGGTTGGATGGGAAAAGTATCATGGCAATCTAGTTCACTTTTCATCCAAGATAAGTGTTGAGATTATGTAATGCAATATGAATTATGTCATTCAATTAATGATGTGCCTTATGTGCACTACATCGCTTTCCCCATACAATCTTATGTCAGTTGATTAATTGTAACATTCATTGCTACATTAGCTAGTGCAAGTAGAATAGTATGTCAGTTGATTAATTGTAACATTCATTGCTACATTAGCTAGTGCAAGTAGACTAGTATGTCAGTTGATTAATTGTAACATTCATTGCTACATTAGCTAGTGCAAGTAGAGTAGTAGCATATTCCCATTAAAGCATGTGGACTAACAGGGATTCGTATATGGAAATAGAACATGAGGATCCATTTGGTGCAGGAAGGTTGTTTCTTCCAACCAACATGATTATGATGACTCATGTGTAACTAAGGTAAGGAAAACCAAGGGAGTAACCTCAACATGATAAGTGAATTGAGGAGTAAACTCAAGCTATCAATCCCATGGTATGGAGGAGAAGAAGCTCTGCCAAAGTGAAAATGCCACCCTCTTTTTTGGGATGAAGTGGTAGGAGACTAAATGAAGGTTCACTCTCCTGAAGTGGAAGGGGACTAAGAGACCTTCCAAATTCCTCCTTAGCTTGGACAGTAAGGTTGAGAACCATAAGGAATTTCAATGCAGATCAATAATAAGTTAAAAATAGTAGCTATGAATCCCAGCGTAGTTGATATGCGCTCTTAGTAGCACCTCCAAGACTAGATTGGTGAAGTAAATTTTTTTGGAAGGGATATTACTGTTGCACTGCAAGAAGGTCCTAGAACCTCACTTTTTCTTTCAAAATGAGAATGTTGTGACAGTAGCATGGTTTTCCATATTTTTCTCCTTGGAAAAAGAAAAATAAGTGTCTACTGAGTCTTGATAAGCATTCCAATCTACATTGTCTTAGAAGAAACATGACCTCGATTCATAGAAAGAGATTCAAGTTTCTTGGTTAAACATAGCCGTAGTGCAGCTGAGCATAATGTAGTCAAAAGTACAACGAATTGTTGTAAGTCTGAGATAATATGAAATGTTAACTTGACAATATTAGTTGTCATATATATTTTCATTAAATTGATTCAATAAAATATCCCATATGCAGATGCAAAATTTTCACATCATGTTGCAATATTTTAGATGATAGAAAATTGCATTTGACCAAGCTCAATGTTTTGTCAAGGATTTTCATTAATGAAGTAATAAAAGGTCCCATGTCTTCAGGATATCTGATTTATCATAGTTAAACATCCATTGATTTCACTAGGCATGAGTTTGAAGCCACAGTGATTAAATCTACTTGATTGATAAGAGGTCAAATTTGAAGGATAGGCATAACCTTCATCGTGAATACAGCCAGTCAATTGCTGAGTTGAAACAAATTTATCTACATAAGACAACAGGAATTCTGACAGCACATTACAAAACTGATGATTTCATCGTGAATACAGCCAATCAACTGTAGAGTTGAAACAAATTTATCTTCTTAGGACAACAGGAATACTGACAGCACATTACAAAACTGATGATCATATGACTGATTCTCACACCCGGGCCTGCTCAACTCAAATTTGGTAATAATTCAGGACCAAAATTCAGCTAATTTAGGATAACTATGTTAGGACTCTGAATCCATCTCGGCAACTTCACCCTTCTTAATCTTATGAAAGTGCATAAATTTGATAGTCTTATAATAATTTTTTTTGCTAGAAGAGATAAAATTCAACATAATCACATAATTTTTAATGTGCCTTCTATTTTTAGCAAAGACCATTTTTGGTCATCGCTTGATATGAAAATAAGGTAAACGACTTCTGAGAATTGCAATCTAAATTCATGTAAATGATCGCCCAGAGATAAAGATTAACAACTACAATCTAAACCCTACACAAAAATAAACATTCAAATAAACCTCCACAACAATAAACCTCAGAGTTGTATTTCTATGTCTGATGTTGACAAATAAGTAAAAAAATAACAAGAGAAGTTAACCTGAATCCATTGGGATTTACTCAAAAAACCTAAAGGGGCATATAAAATCATCGACATATATTTTGGGGTTTTCAAATTTCGTGGTGAATTACGAAGTTGGTAACTAACCATTTTCGAAATGGCAATGTGAGACCATTCCTACATATGCACATACCTGGTTGGCTGGTCCTTTCTGTGTGGTCGACGATGGAAGAAGCAACATTTTTATTAAATTAAAAAAATACTTCTTGATCTTGACATGCAAGATTAGCATTAATGGTTAATGTTAAAGCCCACATGCGTATTCATTTTCAAGATTATTATATTCCCATTACTCCTCATCCACATTGATCCTCTCAATCATTTATTTCCTTGTCATAACTTGTTACCACACACGAGTTTAGTGTCAAGTTCAAGGGTATTGATGGTACAAATGCTCGCTCGACATTCAATCTTACGGTTGGTTTTGTGACTCAACTGCTCTATTTTTGTCTCTGTAACTCTCCCAAGTGTTCCCTTTGTAGTCTAGCCAGTGTTCCAATCCTCGGACAGGTTTTTTTTCGTACATTCTTGAACTACTATTTTTGATAATAAAGTCAGCTTTTTTCTTCTTCTTTCCGTGTATTATTGCATGGACTTTTCAGACTTTAAATAATGGACTTTGAGACAAGAATGCTTGTCTGTAAGGAAACATATGTTTTCCGATAGTGGTTTTGAGGTTACTGAGCGGAGCTTTGTAGCAATGGCGGAATGCCATAGCTTGTCTTGAGCTGTACATGCTTGCTTGCTTAGAATATTTGTAGTAATGGAGGAATGGTAGAGCTTGTATTGAATGCATGCTTTCTCTGAGCAATTAGATATCCTTGTTGTAATTCAAGCTCGCTGCATACGTTAATTCTTGCTAATTTTCTGTGAAAGGAAGCCTTGCAATACAAGACCATAGTGTTCACTCTGCTGTTTTCTATCTATTGCGTCCAAGATGGCAGAATCTTCTACCAGGAAGAAAAGAAGCAACAATGAGGGCTAATTTGGAGTTCCCTCTAAGAAGAAGCTCAAGGCTAAACCCGAGGTGAACAAATTCTTGTTCAGGGTTTTGCTTCCAAATTGTCTCAATTTAACACTTGAGTTGGAGAATGTTGACGAAAATATGTCTGTAGCCGAGTTTGTCTACACCGTCAAAAGATAAGCAAAGAAATAACCCCTCGAAAAGGGCTCCCAAAAAATCCATTGGAGACCCCAAGTCTACATGGAAAATGCCATGGGTGAGCGAATCAAACATGGAAAGATAATATGCAAGGATTCTCACAAGAAGACCATGATCATAGCCTTGCAAGTTCATCTTTGAACATCCTCTAAACTATTTTTTAGTTTTTTTTTATAAGTAAACAGAAATGTATTTATTTATGTGCTTAGAAAAGAGTTTCATGGTTTCCCAAAAGTGCATCCTGGGTGAACAAATATTTCATATGTACATATTATTTACTAGAAAGGTAACATTCTTAGATAGCAAAGACTTCTTCAGAGTATCTGTTTTTTTTTTTATAATGTTTGACAGGATGGTGGTATAAACAGTGTCCACACATACCAGGTAAATTCCTATATATGTGTATTTAATGTTTTCTTGTTTTAAAATTAAAATTTGTATGTAGTTTTCATTATAATACTAGGCTTAAAGAATTTTTTTCTAAGAAAATAAAAATTTCCTTGTCTAAGACAATAAAAATTTCCACATCAATCAGGCAACAGTATTGCATGTATAACATTTCAATGCAAGGTGATAATATCGTGGAAGATTTGTACTGGAATTATTGATTGTTAATTTTCTTCATAGGACATGTGGAATGTGACTCCAGAACCACATCTCTTGGTGGAACTGCCCTAAGAGTACACTTTCCAGACAGCATTGGCTGATTACAGCTCTTGGTGGAACTGCCCCAAGAGTACACTTTCCAGACAGCATTGGCTGATTTAATTGCATGTCGAGTATTGATTTGTACCCTCACCCTATTAATCAAGCTAATAATTCTTTCTTGAGGGATGTAGGCCTCCTTAAGTACTATGAGGAGGCTACATCCCTTAAGACACACTTCAGATTGTTGGTGTGTTTTATCCATCGATGGGATGTCCATCGACATGCTTTCCATGTGGGTCTGAATGAGTGGTACCATCCCACTGAAGAGGATATTTACTTATCACTAGGATATCCATAAGAGAGGAGGATTTTCTTGAGTTCCCATATGTCCTCACTGAGAGTCAGCTCATGAAAAATCACCTCTTTCGATGCAGAGGAGGTTAGGTGCCTCTCACTCTTAGTGACTACTATAGCCCATTTTACCACTCATGTGAAGTACATTAGATTCCCTCCTTTTGTATTATGTTTATTTTTTGGTACATCGACCACGGTGTATCTCATGGTATGCCATTTTTTTATGATAGTTTTGTATAGTGCTTGACAAATGTCAGGCTATAATACATGGGAGGTCAAACTTCCCATTTGCCTTAGAGTTGTTTTCTTATTTTTTAGAGGTTTCCAGAGACGACACTGACTTTTGTCTGTCATCCTCCTAGGACAAGGACTGCTTATTTTTTAGAGGTTTCCAGAGATGACACCGACTTTTGTCTGTCATCCTCCTAGGATGAGGACTAATGTGTAGTTTTTCATGTGGGGGGAGATGATGACCAAGAGAGGTTAGACGGAGTTTCCAACTAGGATTACGACACATGCACTAGGGATACTAAGATCACATGTTTATCATGGTTTCGTGTCCTTATGGGGATTTGAATTGGAAAGGATGTCTAAAAATCCTCTTCATAGAAGATGAGCCACCAGATGATAGAGGTAATATTAGTGTTTTGTTTAAATTAATATAGTTTCATTTTATTCTCTTGCTTAATTAGAATAAAATTAATTCTAACAAGTTCTTTAACTTATTTTATTAAATTGTTTAATGAATTAACTATGTAATTATTGTTATGTACTATATATATTGCATATATTTACACTTTCATTGGGGACGTGCCTCCTCTCCCAGCAGATGACAATGAGGAGATGATTCATGAGTCTATGGTGGGTTAGTGTCCTTGGGTGCAGATACCCGATGAAATTCGTCGTAGGCCCGATACTAGATTCATGTTAGAGTTGGAAGACCGA
>JASDQU010308670.1:18479-35631 GCA_032191745.1 Picea mariana
CTTGTCGCATCTGCAACATATGTGCTATCCTCTCATCGACTGCTTGGTAGGAATATCTCAACTCCTCCAATGATCAGAACGTTCCCCTGATCCTTCTCTTCGATGGTGGAAGTTTTCAACTTCTCATCATCTTCATTCACACGACTCACAGTTCCGCGCGAATCTTCATCTTAGTGATGTCTTTCTTCTGCCTCCTCTTCATCTGTCAACATCCTTTGACATGAACTATTAGCTAAGCTCATCTTTCCTCCCTTGCCCGCCTGGAAATTTGGGATGTCTCCTTTGCCCACCTGACAGTCTACGAGATCCACTAACCTCTTCTCAACGCCCACCTGGCAACCTGCGAGACTCTTGCCAGATCCCTTTCTCTTATGACTGAGGGATTCAACCTGCCTCAGCCACCTCTTTAGCATCTGTTGCTGTCTTCTATTCAACAACTTATGAACATGCCATTTAGTTGTTATCTTCAAAGGCCATTTGTACCTCCAACGCACCTTTGCCTCCTACTGCATCTTGAATGCAAGACTTTCCATCTCTGCTCTGATTTCACTGAGCTCCCCATCTATCTCCACCTTGATTTGCTTCAGGTAGTCTTTTCTTTGACTACGTCTATGGCCTTCAGTTGTCATTTCCACCTCCTACCTGCCCTCCTAGCAAGTCTGTTGTTTACTATGCAACTAAGAGCATCTCCATCTTCTCCTTGACCTGAATTCTACAGACGAAACTGCCTTTGATACCACTTGACGGTATCAAACTATCTCCTTTGTCTCCTTTCCTCTTTTGCCTACTATCTACAAGCAAAAATCTACTCTGATACCACTTTTTGACGTCAGCCACCCCCTTCGCTCTCTCTCTTGTGGGGCTGACTCGACCTCCCAGTCTAAGATCATTCAAGTCATTGAACCAAAGGGTTCGTCGGGATCCTAATGGAACCACTTTAACTTGACACACGCCCTTTTCTTTCTCAGCGTAGGTTATGTGGCACCCACAAACCCTCTCCTTGGCACTTTTCAAAACTTAACACCAATAGATGCTAGCTCTCTATGCTAATATTTCTCCTTGATGTGACCACGGACTATGACCA
The DNA here is from genome assembly GCA_032191745.1 of Picea mariana. Classification (NCBI taxonomy): domain Eukaryota; kingdom Viridiplantae; phylum Streptophyta; class Pinopsida; order Pinales; family Pinaceae; genus Picea; species Picea mariana. The sequence goes on from JASDQU010308670.1 coordinate 19,564, forward strand.
TGGACTAGCTCCCTTTGTGATCCCGCACTTCGAAACTTTCATGTGCTACTTTCCCATTTTACCCGATTCTCAAATCAACGAATTTTCTGGGACCAAATCTATGATCCACACTTCCCTCGCGATCAACGACTATGATCAAGTTCGTGAGTTTGGACTTTGCGAGTCCTCTCTCCTCTCGAATCTACTTCTCCTGATTTTCGATTTAATGGGTTGTTGATCTCTCACCATGCATCCTATCCCAACGGATGACTAAGATTGTTTCGGTTCCCCAGCTCTTCGGGTATTCTCCTCTTGACTTTTCTCGAAGGGTTCTTCCTCCAAACTATGTGGACCTTTGCAATGTGTCCTATGGATCCAACAGTCTAGAATCACTTTACATTTCATGGCTTCACGAAGGTCCTTGCTCAATCCTGGTGAACCTTTCGAAGTTCTTGCTCCCAAACCTCTCAATAGTTTGCCACTTGTCTCCTCCTCGACGATGGACGATTTTTCGGCCTTCGGGACTTTGGAAAGTCCTTGACCCCTTTGCACACTTAGTGAAAATTCTCCTTTCGAGACTTAGGTTGTTCTCAAAACTCCTTTTGCACTCCTTGTAGAGTTCTGCGCATACCCTACTGTGACTTTGCTTGACTTGAAAACCTCCAAGGTTCCCAATTCCTCTGCGTCCTTCTAGTTCCCTCCTAGAAAATTCTCCCTCTTCCTCTTGAGCTTGTAATATGAACCTACAATACTTTTGGCACATTGCTTATGCTAGGATTTGTTCTTCGACAGTTTCTTCCTAAGCCTTATGGAAAGGGTTAACACATCTCCTTTCTTTTTTCGATGCACTCTTACAAATCCTTCCTTCCTCAGAATGTTCAATAATTCTAAGAGTCTCCTAAGGGTAACAACACTTCCAATCACGTTTCCCTTTTGCACACTCACATTAGCTCAATGCCCTCCTGGAAGAGTGTCCCAGAGCGTTCAGTAATTCTGTGTTGTGCTCCCTCCCACACAGTCTTTATTTCCAAGGTACTTAACCACCTTGAAATTTTTCCCCGAGTCCGTGAATTAATCTGGTATGCCCTCCTGGAAGGTTCTCTTCTGACTCCACTGAGTTCAGACACACACTCCTTGCGTCAACTCACAGATTTTTCTCTCTCTGTCGCACACTCCTTGCACTTAGCCTAGAGAATTAGACCTAACTCAACACACTCGCAGATAGAAAACTGTATCTCTATCCCTGTAGATGATTTCTAACATTCATCTACAATTCAAAGACATACAAATGAAATTCATAACACATCATCAATTACACAAAAAATGTTAACAGGAAAAACGGTCATTTTCTATTAATGGTGGAATGTCAAATTACAATATGGAGTCCGAGCTACAACTAAGTCTTGGCTCTCATCAACTCCCCTAACTTGGCCTATAATGATTTTTGGTCAAACTCCAGCAACCTCTATCAGGCATACAATACAAAGATTTATACAAGAGGGTGTCAACAAGCTTCCCTCGCAAGCTAAACTAGTGGTGTCAAATCATCATTCAAAATGCCTATTGAAATGTCAAATTACAATGATGGAAATTTGCTCCAAATCGGGTGTAGATCCCTTCTATCGTCAACCATTTAATGGTGACCTTATCTCTAGCTTGTGTGAAAGCACACTTTGGCTCTTCCAGCTTGTCTTCATTAATTGCTTGGATCATGCCTTGGATTCTCGAGGAAAAATAAGAGGGCAGTGCCTCTCCCTTCCTTGCATATGCACCGCGTGTGTTAATTAGTTGGTGTGTATTGAGGTGGAGCAATGCTCCTACATCATACTCCTCAGCTACGAAAATCATGAGCTTCTGCTCATGCAATTTCCATCGTGCCTAAAATCCTCATGGATCCCACACTTTCCTTTGGAGTTGTCTCTCGGCTCCTCTGCTCCATTACTTCTGATTCTGCATCATCCCCTCTACTCGTGCAAGTTTCCTTTCATCTAGCTTCTTCATGCTAGCCATTTTTTTTGCTAACCTCGACATCATCTTCCTTATCTCCTTGATCACCTCAACCAACTTTTCCATTCGCTGGCTCTTCCTCTGTAGACCACCTTGCTGGATCTCTTCCTCATCCATGGGTGGATCACATCGATCTCCCAAGCCATCTTCTCCATATTCTGTGGCATTATATTTCCACTTTGCTGCAGTTTCCTCTTCTATAGTCTCCTCATCACTAAGATTCTGCTCAACTTATTCCTCTGACAGATTGACTCCTATCAGTTCTTCGACTGGTTCCCTCCTAGCTTCCTCCAGCTGCAACTCATGATGGTGTATCTCCTCTGGCAGGGCTATCTTTCAACAAACATCTCTTGGTTCTAGACTATCTAACTAGTCCTCCAGTGCCCTTAACTCCAATTCCCACTGAGTGAGTGACTCAACCGAAAATTATCCTTCTATTGGGACATAATTCAGTATTTGTTCCTCCTCCCTTATGACAGTCTCATCTTGATATTCTCTTGTCGCATCTGCAACATCTGTGCTAGCCTTTCTTCGACCGCTTGGTATGAATATCTTAACTCCTCTAATGATCATAACGTTCCTCTGATCCTTCTCTTCGATGGTGGAATTTTTCAATTTCTCATCATCTTCATTCACACGACTCATAGTTCTGCGCGAATCTTCATCTGAGTGAGGTCTTTCTTCTTCCTCCTCTTCATATGTCAACATCCTCTAACGTGAACTCTCAGCTGAGCTCATCTCTCCTCCCTTTCCCACCTGGCAATCTGGGATGTCTCCTTTTCCCACCTGGCAGTCTACGAGATCCACTGACCTCTTCTCATTTCCCACCTGACAACCTGCGAGACTCTTTCCAGATCCCTTTCTCTTATGACCGAGGGATTCAGCCTACCTCATGCACCTCTTTAGCATCTGTTGCTATCTTCTAGTCAGCAAAGTCTAAACAAGACATTTAGGTGTTCTCTTCAAAGGCCATTCATACCTCCAGTGCACCTTTGCCTCCTGCTACATCTTGAATGCAAGCCTTTCCATCTCTGCTCTGATTTCACTGAGCTCCTTGTCTATCTCCACCTTGCTTTTCTTTAGGTAGTATTTTCTTCGACTATGTCTATGGCCTTCAATAGCCATTTCCACCTCCTACCTGCCCTCCTAACAAGTCTGTTGTTTACTCTGAAACTGGGAGCATCTCCAACTTCTCCTTCACCTGAACTCTACAGACAAAACTACCGCTGATACCACTTGATGGTATTAGACTATCGCCTTTATTTCCTTTCCTCTTTTTCCTGCTATCTAGAAGAAAAAATCTGCTCTGATACCACTTTTTGAGGTCAACCAGCCCCTTCGCTCTCTTTCTTGAGGGGCTGTCTTGACCTCCTAGTCTAGGATCGTTCAAGTCATCGAACCGAAGGGTTTGTCGTGCTCCTGATGGAACCAATTTAACTTTACACATGCCATTTTCTTTCTCAACGCAGGTTATGTGTCACCTGCATAACCTCTCCTTGACGCTTTTCAAAACTTAACACCAAAAAATGCCAACTCTTTGTGCTAGGCTTTATCCTTGATGTGACCACAGACTATGACCATGGGCCAGATACTTTTGCAATCCTATGCTTTGGAACTTTCGTGAGCTGCTTTCCCCTTTTCCCCTATTCTTGAATCAACGAATTCTCCATGACCAAATCTACCATCCACACTTCCCTCGCGATCAATGGCTGTGATCAACTTCGCGAGTCCTCTCTCCTCCTGATTCTAATTCTCTCGATTTGCGATTCAGTGGAGTGATGATCTATCGCCACACATCCTATCCCAACAGACGACTAGGATTGCTTCAGTTCCCCAACTCTTCGGGTATTATCCTCTTGAATTTTCTTAGAGGGTTCTTCCTCCAAACTACATGGACATCTTCCACATTTCCTCTGGATCCAACAGTCTAGAATCACTTCGCGTTTCACGGCTTCACGAAGATCCCTGCTCGCTCTTGGCAAACCTTCACAAGTTCTTACTCCCGAACCTCTTGATCTTCTGCCACCTGTATCCTCCTCGACGATGGACGATTTTTCGGCCTTCGAGACTTCGACAAGTTCTTGATCCCTTTGAAAACTTGTCATGGAAGAAATGGGTGCAAGTTTCGTATTGCATGCATATTTGTCCAACAAATAGTTTATCTGATGTATACAATGGTAAGAGGAAAGGTTTCTCCTTACTCCCAAATACTCTAATCACAATGAATTCTTCGGAAAACTCATAAATCCCTTTTCCAATGAGGAAGGAAGTTGCTTCTAAGGATAGCCTTGATGTGCTCTGTCCAAATATTAACCTTTTGAATTCTGAGATGAAATTGTATTGGGCCTTATGTCTGCACAAAATTGAATACCACGCATAAACTGGGTCTAACTTAAAATCCACATGTTTTGCGTGAGGCAAATCTTCAAAAACATGGCTATAAGCAATGATGAAAATGAGGTAAGAATCCATATAGAATTTATGGTTCTTTTTGAGGTTATTCAACTGGAAATAAATTTCACTTGAAATGAGATAACCCCGATCGATGATATATTTTTCATGCAGGGAATAATGCATAACATATATGACATTTCTTGTTACAAACATAGTAGATTCCAATCCGAGAATGCAGGTAAATAGCCAAGCAAATTCTATGTATGGGTATTTTAGCAAGTTTACCTCGATTCTAGAAGTACCAAGATTGCATGTTGGATCTTCCAAATAGTTCCTCAATAGTCTATTAGCTCCCTTATACTGCTTCAAAAATTCATCAACTTCCTCGCTCTAGAATCACATAGCTGGCATAGGTAGTCATAACATTTTAAAAAATATTGAGGGAGCTAAAGAAATGGGTTGATTACCTTGCATTTGAATTATTCTTTGTTTTGATTTTTTTTTATCTACACATCATTGAATGATCTCTTTCATATCAGTTACTTTTGGAACACATCCCACTAATGCGATTCTTGAGGTCCAGAAGAGGTTCACCTTCTTCTCAGCTGGAGGATTTTTTTTTTTAGTACTTGTATGCCTTGGACCACTAGAACTGTTGATATTCATGACCAAGAGTGTTCAATGTATCTCCAAAAATTACTTACTTCTTCTTACTTGACATCTTTTCTACTGTTTACAAAGGTGGTGCTACTGTTGATACTTATAGGTTGGCATTTTTATTTTATTTAAATTCCACTATGTATTTCCTGGGTAACTCAATCAACTGTAGATTATTCTTTAAATGTCATCAATTGTCATGGGACTTGGATTTATTGTGACCCTTAATCGATGCATTTTTCATTAATAACGACATTATACGTTTATGAGTGGTGGATGATGTGAAAATGGTAATTAATTTGATGGGAAATTACGATGTGACGGTATTATAAATGAAAAGTGTTAAGTATGGAGGTGTAAAGTGATGTATCAGAAATGTTACAGAAATGCAGACTTAGGGGAAATGCACAAAGTCCCCCCAATCTAGAACTTTCAGCCCAACTGAGTTATTTCTAAGTCCTCACTGCCTTTATTTAACATGGCTCAATCAAGCCTATTCATTTAAACATATTTATAAGCTTAATGTCCTTTCACTAGCTATTCTTTTAAAGCATACAACTCTTTCTCATTATTCAGAGTTGTAGAGTGAGAAAAGTATTAATCCTTTTCTCCTTCTTTTTTTATAAAATCCATCCCTCCTGGAATCTGCCTACTCTCTTCCTTTAACAGTCTTAGCCAAGTTCATCTTGACCTTTCTGGATAAATAAACTTGCTACAACAAAAAGCTTTTAGTTCACAATGAATTATGAACCTGTGCATTTTGCACATTACCATTAGAAATTAGAATGGTCAACATTCATTTGCATACCTTTTACTCATGCATGATATTTTAAAATGCAATCTAGGATTCTTGTACAAATAGACTTTGTAGTCTATTGTCTAATTTTCCAACGGTCATTAGGATTATGACTATGTTCTACTGATAGAGTTCTCACACAGTTCCTCCACATGGAACTGTCTCATCATGCAACTTACTTATTACATATCCATCACTACCTGGGATCACGTCAACCTTGTGTCAGACTCAACTTTTTCATTTTAGATTCTTTCCCAATATTCCATAAGGAATATAAGCTTGCATTCTTATTATGCATTTCATATTTACATTCAAACAAGCACTCTTATGTTAACAATTTGCTTTCAAGATGTGCTTTCATGCACTTAAGCATATGCATTAACATGTCGTGTGTGTGCACCATAGGTAAACTTTGCTTATTTATTTACAAATCATTTTAACTTAGGATTATTGACCATCATTCTCATGAAATATTCAAATACATAATCATGTTGCCTTTTATCATGACAACATAGCATCATTTCTCCTTTACTCTTTCATCAATTTATACTAGCTTTCCCTAAGGAAACATAACACATCCTCCTCAAGTTGTTATATTAAAAAAGCAGTCATGGCTCTTCATAATAGAGTCAACCATGCATCCATGGTATTTATTCAGTCTTGGCAAGTGCAATTCTTGCCTTACATTCCACTTATTCATGCAATCATATCATGCCTTTAGTATACATATACTCATACATCATACATGTGAATCACTTGCATATTTTTATACCATTCATTCATATATATTTGGATTTAATACCAATCTTCATACCGACCAACCTTATAATGTATTCAATCCATGCACTCAAGTATATACAAACATAGATAAATATTCAACATGTAAGTGCACTTCATGCACATTTTTCCATATCATTCACACACATGGACATTTCAAACTTCCAAATCCTTCTCTGAGAGATCTTACAACCATTCTTATGAAAAGTTTCATAGGAGTAATCAACACTATGTTGTCCTCTCTGTTCAGAGCTTACAATCATTCACATGGAAACAACCAACAATAATTCACTCTTTCCCTTTTGCTACAAAAGCATTCAAATTGATAAATACTACTAGGTAACCTTAGCATTACCCAGGGCTGAAAGTTAGTAATTCCAAGTTTTCTTGTGCCTCGATCCATCCTTGGTCAACAAATCTTTATCAAGTGGATGTGTTCTTAATATTCCCTCCAGTTGCTACTTGAGTATACATAGTCATACTTTAATGGCTATAATCCACATCAGGATGTTAATCTAATCCACTGGTCTTTTAAAAAATGCCCATGTATTTTCTCTACCATAAATTGGATCAACTCCTTCATTGATATATTGCAAATTTAACCTCATATGGTTATATGAAAACATCATCATCAACCTTTTACTTAGGCTGCTATTATTAGATCATCACTAGCCATATGATCTATGACCACACCACATTTTATATCTAATCACAGACTATAATAAGCCTATATGCATGTTACGTGTATGCTCAATATTTACCATATGCATTCCAACATATCCTTGTGCACTAAGCATTTTTCTCATGTCCTCAGTGCATATGTATTTCAATTGTCTTCCTTTGCATTCATATGCATAGACATACCCTTAGGTTAATATGATTATATACTTCTTTAATACAACCACGAGCTCATATTTTCATGTCATTTCACTTATTTTATGAGGACTACCAACAATCCAACATACCCTTTATCTTTTTCTTAACTAGATAAATCTAGCCCCAAATTTCATTTATTACAGGTCAAATAAACATACCTTACATAGTTTTTGTCAGTCCTCTAAACATGAGGGATTATACATTTGGGGCTGAGTCTCTTTATTAAACAACAATTAAAAGTGTCAGGGGCTTCATCAGCCCATACTTATAGGAAACCTTACCACTTATTAAAACCATCCAAATTATTCATTTTCTGGACTTAAGTAGCCATTGAAAGGATTCTACCAATCCCTCCCCTTTTACATTCAGGTCTTACCATTAATTCCTATCGGATTATTCCTACTCCTATAAGACCAGTTATCATTTTGACAAAATAACAACATGATTCCTCTACGGTAATTCAACAAGAATTTCCAAGGTACAATTTCAATCTACTATCCTCCTCCTCAAGAAATTTGTGCAGATAATAAACAATCCTCTAAAGGTAGAAACACCTTTCAAAAAGCTCATCTTAATCTTGAATTACCAGTCCTATGACTAATCTCTGGCCCATCCAGGACTAGTGTTGTAGCTTTCTTTAATACCACTTTGTAACACACCCAACCCCTACGTACCCTTTTAAGGGATGGGGTATCAAAATTTTATCTTTTCTCAACTATATGAAAACCTTTTTCTGATCATACCATTATCCCCTTTTTGTCGAGGGATTTCCAACGGCTGTAGCCATGCTCAATTCCGAGCTCAGGACCAAAATTTATGGCCTCTCAAATTTTTCTGGACTTTCATGGCTAAAATCCACCTCACTACCATGTGGAATCCAAGTGGCACCTCGTCACTCGGGCCATCTGACCTGGTCATTGTCACTTATGCAATTGTTCCTCAGACTCGATCCCTAGGCCCATTCTCATATTTGTTGAGATTTATTATCTTGTGGTTCACTCTTACTATCCCAAGACTTCCGACGATAATACACCAAAGTGCATCTTTCCCAGATCTTAGGACTCACAACCCTTGATCTAGATGGTTCTGAGCACATTGGTGATGTCTTTTGGTGCTGGAGTTAATGACCAACTCGCAAAGGTTTACATGGTGTGTGAATGTGATCAACAAGATCTATGGTGGAGATTTCACCTTGTCCCTCCATCGATCAACGATTGTCGTTAGCCCTGACATCCATCATCATTAGCATTTCTAGGTCGAACGTGACCATGCCAACCTCCCACATTTCTGATGACGATGCGTCTAGATCCAATTGTCTAGATCACTTTGTCAAATATTTGATGAGATCAACATATTTCATCATCTTCCCTCTATGGACCCTCATCAACCAACTGACAAATGACACTTGTCATCCTAAGGATGCTCTGTCTGTCTTACTAGCATGTCACTTCAATCATGATGTCATCATCCTCACTCCTTGTGCGAACAAGTCTCATAGAAAATCCATGGCTGATATTCCTCTTGCCCATTGACAAATCAATGATCCTCGTCGCATCGACGATTTCCTGTGTCGTCGACATACATGATCTTGCTGGCCCTTCAAACCCTGACTTACAACCCATATATTTCGAGGGAGGATCCCCAACAGATCTAATGACCATAATGGAAAATGATGATCCAAAGGACCTCTTCACCCAATGGGTCCCACCTTAATCTCGTTAACCAATCCTTTGATGACACTTGTCACTACTTGGGAAAATGGACTACATTCTTGGAAAGCCACGTCACCAGGTCCTCAACACATCCTCTCATGGGTTAGGTGGGACCTACGATAGATCAAAGTCTATCATCGCATCTCACTACTCATCGTTCAATGATTTGGATGATCTCTTCAGTTTCCTACTCCATGCTCTTCGAATTTGTACTCTGAACCCTTCGGGGTTGTAATCTGAATCCTTCAGATTCAACTCCGAAAAGGTCAACTCCTAAAATGTTCACCACCTGACACGTGGCACAACCTATATTAGACACATGACATTATCCACGTCACCCTATTAAGCCTTTTGTAGGAGATGAACGGTCTATATCTCCTTTCGGAGTTCCTCCAACCCCAAAATATCAACGGTCCGGATATCCTTTCTGAGTTCCTACATTCACGATAGATCAATGGTCCATATCTGCCTTTAGAGGTCATTTCCTTTGAGACTACAACTTACTTTGAATATCCCTCTCCAATGAATGATTGAGATCTATCGATATGCAAATCCAAGAGTTGATGATTAAGGTGACCTTCTAAAGGCCTGAGCCCAAACAAGGGCCTATCCTTGACCCTTTGACAAATTAGGTACCAACACATGCTATTCCCAGGATGTTTTTGGCTGCATGTTGGCATTGTAGGTCATGACGATGTCACTCTCCCCTTTTCCTTACTTACCACACGAACAAGAGGAACCTACGACAAATTGACGACTAATGTTTAATCTTTCCTTTTCACCAATCAACAATCCTCATTGGCTCTCAGAGTTATCTCTATCGGGGTTCTTCCATTTCATCTTCCAAGGATAATTCGACCTTTGGAATCCAACGACACTCACCCCTTACGATCTACGACTGAGATCAAATCACCACATTGACTTCGACGACTGCGATGAATCCGTGTCTTCTATGTTGTCGGACCCTGATGGTAACCACTACCATGGATCTAATGATCCAGATTTCCACTATAGCCACCTTCCGATATATCAATGGTTACCATTTCTCCTTAGGGCCTTCTCATTGAATTAACTTAACCAAGGATAATCTGAATACCCCACTATGATCGACGACTTAGATCCTTTAGATCATCCTCCAACAAATCAACAGTTCTGGTCCTCTCTTGGGGTGCCTCCCGTATTAATATCGATTAAGCAGGATCCACTATGATCTACGATGGAGCGTATTTCTAGGTTGTCCACCAATGGATTACCCACATTGTCCCTCAGACTTTCCCATCAAAGTTCCCCTGCTTCGGGTCTCGAGGCAACTCCGACCATCAAAATCCTATGGCACTCATAGCGATGGATTTGACAGTCCAAGTTCTACTGTAGCTACCCTCTGAGAAATCAACAATCCTTTTTGACTCAGAGTACATCGTCCCCAAGCATCATAACCTACTCTAAGGGAGGGCCAGGATCTATTTGCAGTGTCAAATCAACAATTGCAATTCTTCTTATATCAAAACATGGTTTTTCTACAGTTTTAACAGTCCGATATAGGACTTAGTAGTTTAGGGATATTCTCTAAGTATTTTCTAAGGCTTACCAGGCCTTTAGGATATCTGCAATTCTCCTCTAGACTGACCAAGGGATTATCTCTTCACTGCTTTAGGTGGATATTCACATCCTACGAACTACCTATACTAGAACAAGAGATTTCCACAAAATAATCAAGGTCCTCTAAACCACACAAGGCCTCTTTGAGGCATTCAGACATTCCAATGCCTATATCAGAGCACCCTGTCCCTTCCTCCTAGGAAGTATTGTTCATTCTTAGTTTATAAGCCTGTTTTATTTTTGCAGGCTACACACTGTAGCAAATATCCTACTGCATTCACATGAGACATGAATATATAATTAAGTTCACAATTAATTTCATAGAAGGAACCATTTTTATAGTACCTTTTCTATTCAAGATAAACTTCAGGGTCCTCTTGCTCAGGGATGCAATACACATGCATTTTATACAAGAAAAAATGCCTCCCAATGGATAAATATTAATAAACAAGTTCATAAGTCACACATTCATATTTCTTATTACAATACAGACATTCTAAACATACATCTCAATTCAATACACAGATTACATATATACTTGTTTGTTACATTTGATAACCAACCAACTGACCATGGGTGTTCACCTTTCCACCCAATCGTAGCCTCACATGCATTCACTCTTAGCACTCTTGATTTGGATTTTATGAGCAAAACGAAATGAATACAAATTATTAAAATATTCTTAACACAAAATAACAAAGATACAATAAAACTGGTTTTCTATTCAATAAGGAAATAAGCTGAAACTGTAAAATGCAGCGGAAAACAAGCTTGATGGAATGGTGGTGGCTTATCTTTGAGAAGAGATGTGAAGATTGTGCTCATTCACAAGAAGATGATTAAAATGAGGCTCTGAAGGAATTTTTACAATAAGCATGAATGACAAAACCCTAGGCATCCAAAAACCTAATCCTAGGAGATGAAGCACCAAAAGTCATGTGGGCCCCGTTGGGGTAAGCTAGTACATCAACTTCCCGGGGTCATAACTTTTGCATACGATATTCGTTTTAGGCACATGATATCCCGTTGGAAAGGTATATCCGAGGAATACACATGTTTCCATTAGAATCTAACTTCATTAACTAGTTGATTGTGGTGAGCCCTAAAAAAGATGTTTAGGGCCTCAAAATGGCCTCGATCGTCAGGGACCCAAAAACTAGGAAAAAACTGCCAAATTGGAAAAATACCAAAACGAACTAGTTGGGATAGGTGGGAGGCCACCAAATCCATTTGGATCAATCCTCCCCACTTAGGAAGCAATGGTATCCATTGCATTGAGTTCCCCCATCAGATGAAGAAATTTTTGCTGAATTTGGCCCTGGGTGAGCCACTTGCCTTGGTGCAGGAGCTACCTTGCTTTGACAAATCGATAAAGATGGATCCTTTAATGTCGAGTGCCCTTGATTTGTGTTTCCACAATCTAATCACTGGATGCCTGTTGCATGTAGTCAAGGTTGAGCTCTATTGGTGTAAACTGCTCTGCTATCTCTGAGGTGTCCAATAATGGGGGGAAATATGGCCGAAGGAGAGCCACATTGAATACTAGGTGCAGACCAAGGAAAGGGGGAATGTTTAGCTCAAAATAATTGTCACCCACAACCTTGGTGATGGTGTATGGCCCATAACGGAGTGGGTGAATCTTCCAATGGGGTCTTGTAAGGAATTCTTTCTGCAAGTGCAACCAAACATTGTCACCCACCTGAAACGTATGTGGCACCTGATGTTGATCATGGCGTTGCTTGTACTTGGCATTGGACTTCTGTAAAACATCATAAACCTGTTGGTGGATGTATTGGATCTGATCAATGAACTGGGTGGCTTTGTCATCTTCTCGTGGCGCAGGGGACAAGTCGGCCCAGGTGGTCGCCAGGGGTAGTGCAACATCCATGGGGCCCAATGTTTGGAATCCCAACCCCACCTAAAAGGGGCTATGTCTAGTTGAGCTATGTAGGACTCGGTTGTAGATATGACGGACACAGGGAAGACTCTCATCATATGTGCGGGGGTTCTTGGAATTGTACATGTGTGGGATATGTACGATCATTCTATTGATGACCTCAGTTTGGCCATCTGTCTGGGGGAGGAAGGCACTGGATTTGGTGAGCTTGGTATCCAACAGTGACTAGAGGCTCGACCAAAATGTGACGAGGAACCGACTGTCCCGATCTAAGACAATGGTTTGTGGGATCCCAAAATGTACCCATACTTGTTCAAAGAAGAGCTTGGTAGTGGCCTCTGATGTGATGCTCTTCTTGTAGGCAACCATAATCACCATCTTGGAAAAGCAATCAACAACCACAAAAACACAGTCGTTTCCCCTCTTGGTGGACAGGAGGCCCGACATGTAGTCCATTGAGATCGATTCCCACGACCTATCAGGAGTAGGAAGAGGGGTGTATAGGCCCTGTTTCTTAGTGGTCAGTTTGAAAATAGCATAGGCAGTGTAGGACCTGATATACTTGTCGACATCCTGTGGAAGTTTCGGCCAGGAATTTTTTTTTTGCAACACTGCTACTCTCTTTTCGAAGCCAAAGTGTCCTACCACCCGATTGTAGTGAGATTCCCAAATCAGCTTCGCGTACTCGCTTGATTGAATGCATAGATGACCTAGACGACACAACAACCCATCTTGAAGATGGAAATTAGTGACCACTGAGTTTGCACCCAACATTTGGTAGGTGGTGGAGAAGTCAGGTCCTGTCTCATAGAGGTGGGGCCATCTAAAGGTCTCATGGCCACAAGAGTCTAGCATTGTGGTGAGTGCCGCGACTGGAGGTCAAATGAGGTAATCAACAACTCGGTTGGTACTTCCTATTTTATACTTTATGTTGAGGTGGAACTTTTGTAAGCATGTGGACCACTTCTGATGGTGGTCATTCTGCAATTTACCTTGGGTCTGCATGAATTGCAGTTGCTTGTGATCAATGTGGATGACTGTCTCCTTCCCAAGAATGTAATGTCTCAACTGGCGACAGGCTTGCACAATGGAGTACATTTCTTTGTCATAAGTAGGGTACTTATGGACAACATATGATAGTGTTTCACTATGATATGCCACAAGGTGGCCGTTTTGAGTGAGAACGACGCCCACAACATAGTCTGAAGCATCTGTCTTGATATCAAAGGGATGCTACAAGTCCAATAATGAAATTACTGGGGATGAGCACAAGCGCTACTTCAATTCATCGAAGGGTTGTCGTTGGGACATGACCCACACAAAGTTTTCCTTACTGCCACCCTTGGTTACTTGGCTGAGGGCCCATGCGATATGAGAGAATCCCAACACAAATCTTCTATAGAAATTGGCAAGGCCCAAGAAGCTCTGAAGCTCAGTGAGTGTGGTTGGGGTTGGCCAGTCATAGATGACCTAGATCTTGGATAGATCCACATGCACACCATTATTATCAATGATGTAGCCTAATTAATAGACCCTGTCCATGCTGAAGGAGCATTTTTCCAAGTTTGCATATAGTTTGTGTTGTTGTAGCGCGTGAAAAACCTGCTGAATATGCTACAAGTGTTCCGCCCAAGTATTGCTGTATATGAGGATGTCATCTAGATACACCACTACAAAAGTGTTGGTGAAAGGTTGTAAGATATCTTCCATCATCCTCATAAAAGTTGTTGGAGCATTTGTCAAACCAAAGGGCATGACCAACCATTCAAAAAAACCTTCTTTTGACTTGAAGGCGATCTTCCATACATTTTTCGGTTCTATTGGGACTTGGTGGTAGCTATACTTCAAATCAATCTTACTGAAGTATTTGGCCCCCATGAGCTGATCAAGGAGGTCGTCGATTCAGGGAATCGAGTACCAGTTCCAGACTGTGATTTTATTCAGGTCTCAATAATCAATGTAGAGTTGCCAGGTCCCGTCTTTCTTCTGCACCAGCATGATTGGGCTCCCACAAGGCGATGAGATGGGATAGATGTGCCTCTTGTGGAGCAGTTCTTAGATCTGCCTCTTAATCTCTTCATTTTCTAATAGAGAGCGGTGGTAGGTTGACCCATTGGGTAGCGGTGCGCCTGGGGTCAAATTGAAGGGATGCTTGACCTGACAGTGAAGAGGTACCCCGATAGTAGAGGAGAAGATATCTGAGTATTCTTCCATGAACTTATCCACTAGCTTATTTTGTGTGGAGAGATTGGCCGTAGAGGCCCTGGATGTGGCTGCGATATTTTTCTCACTCTAAGAGCGAATCACGAAGAAGAAAAATTTCTCGGTCTGAGAAATGACCTTCCTGCATTTCTTGGCAGAGATCAAGGAAATAACACTAGGTGGGACTGCCTCAGGTATCCTGTACAATTCCTGTTCAAAGTGATAATAACAATATAAGGCCTAGAATCATATACAACATGATGTTTCCATAAATAAGGTTGGCCCAAACGAACATTACAAACTTCGACAGGGGAAACATCACACAATACCTCGTCTTTGAAGGGCTTGATGTCGTATGACAATCAACACTATTGGCTGACGCGAAGATTGCTTCCTTGGCGGATCCATCCAATGGTGTAGGGCTGCGGGTGTGGCATTGTCGGTAGGGCGAACCACTTGATGACCTCTGCTGAGATGAGGTTATTTTGGCTACCGCTATTAATGATGAAGGGCATCGGGGTGCCTTTTACCCACATCTGTGAATGGAAAATGCACTCACCTTCTTCAGGCTCGTTTGGTTCACCAGGCTAGAGATTGGTGGTAGCAACGGTGGCACTGGGTTCCATGTCAATTATTTATGTTCCCCTTTATGGTTCCAAAACAGAGTTAGAACCCACGTCTGATTCAAAGGCTTTAACTTCGTCCACCAATGACTGCTTTGAGCGACAATCAATAGTGTTATGCCACGGGCTCTTATGGAGGTCGCACCACTTCCCGATATCTCTCTTTGTCTTTTCGATGTCCTTCTTTTGTTGCAGCTTGGACTGGTTGTTCTGATACTGTCCATATTTTCTTTATCCTTTGTTCTATGGGTTGTGCCCTCCCTTTCCTAGATTTTGTTGTGAGGGGTTCCCAGGCCCAAATTGCCGCGTCTTTTCTTTGAGATTCTGCTTGATTTTGACAGCATATTGATAGGTCGCGCCTAAAAATGTGATGTCCAAAAATTCCATTTCAGTCTATATGTATCTATGCAGAGCATCGCGATACTTGAGCACCAAATGTCGCTCCGAATATTTGATACCCAACTTGGTGCGCAAGGTATGTAAGATATTTGTGAACTCTGAGACTGCTTGGTCTCTTTCTTGCCGCAAAGTGGTCCATTTGGTATACAA
>JASDQU010308670.1:39177-53327 GCA_032191745.1 Picea mariana
AAGGTTTTCAACCTGTCCTTATTTTTCTTCTATCAGAAGGAAAAGTGTGGGTCAATCCTAGGAAACCCTGGTGATCTTTCATGCTACCCCAATCTATTAGGATGCAACACAATGCCTAGTTGACCCTATGAAATCCATTACCTAGTCCAAAACTATTAGGCCAATAAAAAATTCTTATTATTTTTTCCAAATTCTGATAAGAATTCATGGAGGGTTCCCAACATGATAAATAATATATGTGGGTGGTTGTGAGATATTTGTACAAATCTAGAATTTGGTTTCTAAAGATAGAGGCTTAGTGATCCATTTTTCAATTTTCTTTTCAACTTTTTATATCACCACCTCCTAGAGTTATTTAGGGAAATCTTGAAAAGCAAAGGGTATACTAATAAACTTAAATATATGTCTTGATTTATATAAATCCATACATTCCATTCAATGTAAAGAGGATTTTGGTGTTGGATTTGTCTATAGAATTGGGTCTTATCCCATTAGGTGTTGGAGATATACACAATGCAAAAATCTTGGATATAATTCACAATGTTATCCCTTAAAGTTTGTTATTATAGAGTGGTAAGAAATGAACCATCAACAAATGATCATTTACTAGTGCTCCAACATGAATTTCAAGACCTTTAACGAGTCCTTGGATCACCTTGTTATAGAGGATATAACCCAATGCTTCAACACACATAACATGTAGGCCAAGGGATACATGCTAGCCTTGCTGAATGTATTTAAGGAGGTATATTCCTTATAGTATGCATATATTAATGGAAAGACATGCAAAATCATCATCAAATGAGGTTTCAATGATAGTGACAGACAAAAAGATCCAAACCCCAAGGATTTCCTCATGGCTAGAAAAATGCCACTCCACTCAATCCTATGATTTTTCAAAATCAATTTTGATAAACATAACATCAAAGCTTAGGGAGTGGGCACATTTTTTGATTTCCCATACAATATTATTATTCAGAGTAAAACAATTTTCAATGGATCTATTGTCTCAAGTCACACAACTTTGGGAAAGATATGTTTGATGCAAAATGCCAAAACCTTAGCCAATATTTTGCAAGAAATATTCAATATAGCTATTGACATATAGTTTATTATGAAATAAGTATTTAGAGGATAATGTATAAACTTAATTAGACCTTGGTTTATACTATCCATTGGAGGTTTCCTTTACATATTTTATTTATACATATGAAGGGTGTTCAAATAAAAAATTAGTCCCAAGTTTCCTTGTAGAATTTGCATATGAACCTGTCTAATCTTGAGGCTTTATCATTAGCCATTTCCTTTGGGGCCAATATGAACTAGTCAATATTTAGTTCTTGTTCACACACCCTCACATGTTACTCATAGAGTAATATTTGGACCATGTCCAACAATTTTGGCATTGTCACCTCACATTCTTTTGTAAGCTCTCTAGCACTGAAACACAATTTTATAATGGTTTACAAATTCATTTTTATTTTTTTTCTTGGATAGTCAATTGGTTGGTTATGTTTTGATTATTACAAATTCGTGTCAAATTTTATTCTGGCCAAGGCTTTGAAAAATAGTTTTTGGCAAAGTTTGGTCCCTTGAGCTTGATTTTCTTATCATAAGGGTTGTCTTGTAGTAGCTGGAACTTATATTGCACTTTCTTGCTAATAACTCAATGTCATTTGAGAGGAACAACAAAAAATTGATGGTCATACTTGCAAAGTAAGTCCATAGCATGTGATATGGTATCCTCCCACTATGAAATTATCCTTCGTCTCCTCTTGGCTTGGGGAGCAAGTTTCAAATTTTCATAAAGCAAGAAAAATGTCTCAGGCTTGTGATGCGTCAAACATTTAAAATGAACTAAGTCACATGAATCCTCATATTTTTGGTTCTTCGAGACACAAAAATCCATTTAGGATGATGATATAGTATTTTTTTCTCCCATATGACCTAGACATGAAAACCCCCATCAAAATCAAAACAAAAGGACTTTTGATCAGATCAACATGCCTCGATATAGTCTTTTCAAGACCTGCTTAGAGACTTTGTGGTTTGTTTTCCAAGTAAACCAAAGTTTAACAAAGTCTTTATGTTAAGACTTATTAGGATCATGCAAGCCCAACCTAGATTTCAAGGTAAGCAAAGCATGTTTTCCCTTCTAGGGAAATCACACCAATATAATTCCTTCCTTATCTTCTTGATTATTTCACCATACCCAAGTGATCGTATATAATTTAGGGAGCATCTAGAAACTCATAATCCATCCATGTTCAAAAGGTTATTCTTTAGTCTTCATCATTAGATGTGTAGATCTTGGCCAACTCAAGGATATGACAATCTAAATTAAGTAGAGTCTAGACAAGTCATTGAGTATGGTCTTCCCCACCCAAATACCATTTCCCCTAACTAAGGGGATATTAGTGTGGACACACCTCCCATACCTTCAACATGACTATTACACAAATAAATGAAATTTATTCAAGTCATATGTAAGGTCATATTGAATAGAAAACCATTCACTTTAATTCCTTTCAAATAAAGGTCATCTAACTTATCTATCTTGATCCTAAAATTCTAGACCATTTTCTATTGGGGTATAATATTCCCTAGACATTTTAGAAACAAATTTCCATTGCAATTTAGTGGGATATATTCCATATTATCCTCATTCACATTTTCTTTAATCCCATCCAATACTCATCCAACATCTTGAGAGGTGCTTTGTCTCCTTTACCACTTGGGTGAGAAAAAAAGACAATTTGAGTGCTACTTATGATGAGATAGCACCATAGTCATTTTTTTAGAATGTTAGTATTGAACCATATTTGAAATCATCCAAGAATGAGAAGGAAATAAGAATAGAATGAGGGGAATGAACATGAAATATAACACCAATAATAAAACAAGGATGAAATTGTTATACTAATGGATAGACCCTAAATACAACACCATAGAGGATTTAGTGAGCTAGTGAGATCCCTTCCTCCTTCCTATGACGAGTTATTTTGTGCCCTTTTATAACCTTTCTCTCTCAATGAATATATAAAAAGGCGTGTACAAATATATCCAAAGGGGGGACAAATAAATCTTTGATTCTTATGGATGTATGAATGAGATTGTGAGAAAAAAGGCTTCTCTAAACTCATGCACAAAACATAATTTTTCTTTGGATTCTCTTCTTTTTGTACATGCCCATGGATTCCTTTTATAGGACTCAAACCAAGCTTAGTAAAGAATAGTTATCAATGGGAAAGGGAGTGCCACTTGGGTGTAGATTCCCATGCATGAGTGCACATGAAACCACCCATGGTACTAGTCTTGAATGCCTATGGGCTCGAGGCCTTTTGGTAATATACCCATAAATTACTGTTGATGGGATTCTTTGTCATTAATTCACCGAATGTGGGTTAAACCTCACTTCTGGTCAATCTGTGCGACTTCCAAATGGAACAATCATGAAAGTGCACATAGATTGTGCAGAAACTACATTGCTAAGTCACACAAATAATTACAAACCCCACTTTGTATAGTTTTCTACTTTGTTGAAGATGGTGTATTAATGCCATGAGTATGCACGTTTGTATATTGAATTGATGACCCTTCCGATGATCACCTGTATATCTATGTGAGTGATTTTTAGGTGAAAATAGAAGCCCCTCAATGTGTGAGGTTAGGGGCATACATATAGCTGAAATACATTATCATTTCTTTTTCTTTGTGCACTGATTCTTTACTATAGGGAGAGAAAAAGGTTCGACGAACAAGGACCGCCCATGGAAGAAGAAGGAGAGATCCACCTACAATCATATAATACAACCTAAAAATGGACTTTCTTTATACAAACTAGGAAAGCATGGCCCATGCTCGTGCCATAAACATACATAATTACAATAATGAACAAAATATTGAGGGATTTTGCTCGAATATCCGAAGTATGAAGACCTAGATGATCCCGTAATTGGAAAATTGATGAAGTAGAGATATGCAATGCCCTTAGGGGAATCAATAACAAAAAATGATGGTTTTGGAGGAGAACATTCCCTAGAGCTTGAAGTGAACACTTGGAGTGTGTATTCTTCCTTGAAGGCATTGCTGGTCTGTCAAGCCTAGGGGTCTTTGAATGGAACTTGAAACTGCAACTATCACACAATAAGTTCCATCCTGATGTGGATATGTGTAGATGTCGAACATAAAGGGGGCTAATGAAAGCAACCCACAATGATGACTCCATGGGGTCTTCACTCAGTAAACCTGTGACATAGCACCTGCATTCATGAGATATTAAAGAATACCTCTAATTTCACTTGATATTGATAAATACCTCCAAAAATCCTTTTGTTGAACGCCCCTCCCAATACATATTTCCAATAAAAGAAACCCATATTTTTACTAGATACCCCTTTTTATACTCCCCAATACCTATAAACACCTCGATACCCACACCCCCCCCCAATACCTACAATATATTGAATCTATTTTTCATAATTAAAAAACCCCCTTTGTGAATGAACGTGATAAGCTATTGGTCAATAGGGTGAAGCCCCCATGGATGAATTTCTATGGGCTCACCATTTGTATGGTAATGGTAACTAAGATACTACAACATTCCTATAAATTGGAGTTGGTGTTGATAGGAATGAAGCCACGATTGTAAAGGGAAAATTTCAGCTTGAAATCATCTGACCAATATGGCACTAGGTACAAAATCGATAAGAGTGATGTGTGGCTGATAAATATGGATGAGGTTGATGGTAAGTGGGACTCAATGTTGATTTTTTTACCACTTCAACCCAACACCTATTAGTTATCTCAAAATAAAATCTCTTTATCTACTAAAAGCACAATTGAGTAATCAATTAAATATGTAGCGGAAGCATAAACAAAGAAACCAAAGTCATGTGCAAATAAACACCAATATTTTTGGTTATATAACCCTAGAAAAACCCCAGAGGGAAAACCAATGTCAAGAATGATTTTATTATGCTAAAATCAGGGCTCTCGTAATAGGGATAATGATCCATTGAGAGAAATAAAACTGCATTCAAACTTGGAAAAGTTTGACTTGTTGTACAAACTAGAACTGCATTCTTTTCGAGGTGTACATGATTCACCTTCTTGTGACTCACGCATGTACACAACTATATCCAATGTGACCAACATACATGTATGAAAAACTTGTATGACAAGCTCCATATGACACGACACTTCCCTGTGGATTCCTCTGATTGAAAACAACTTGCGCTGCCTTTGTTCTCTCTTCTCCTTGACCTGATCTCTAGATGGAAGTCCTTATCCACCTATTGTTAGGGCCCTGAAATGTCCCTTTTTCACTACACCTTTTGATAATTCAACCTTCTCATTCCTAAGCTAAATGACTATTATAATGAGCACCAAGACCCTTTTTCCCAAGGTACGAACTATTCATCTTGCTTTTATGTTTTCATTTACTTAGAATGTTTGATTGATAACATTCACATATTTTACCCATGAAATAATTTAACTAATGATCAAGTGTTAGAACAACCCATTTTGAGAACCTCGCTGCTGTCACAGCCATGCACAATTCTTGGAAGCTGTTACAGGACTTCTGCAATGGATGCCCATCAATCCTGGAAGCTGTTACACAACTGCTACGACAGAAGCCTGTTAATCTCGGAAGCTGTTACAACAGATGCCACCAGTCCTACTNACTATTATAATGAGCACCAAGACCCTTTTTCCCAAGGTACGAACTATTCATCTTGCTTTTATGTTTTCATTTACTTAGAATGTTTGATTGATAACATTCACATATTTTACCCATGAAATAATTTAACTAATGATCAAGTGTTAGAACAACCCATTTTGAGAACCTCGTTGCTGTCACAGCTATGCACAATTCTTGGAAGCTGTTACAGGACTTCTGCAATGGATGCCCATCAATCCTGGAAGCTGTTACACAACTGCTACGACAGAAGCCTGTTAATCTCGGAAGCTGTTACAACAGATGCCACCAGTCCTACTGTGATACGACTGCTGCAACACCTGCTGATTAGAATGCTGGCTCACGATGTTGATGAAGGAGAATTCAAGATTTGGTATTAATGCTATCTAACGAACAGCCTGAGAATCGGGGATTCTCAAGACTGCTCTATTTCTGAACACTGATTGACTCTGACTTTAAATAGCAGAGCTTTTGTAATGTAAAGGGTTGTTAGTATTTTTGCTGGAACTGAAGAAAGGAACGATTATTGTACACAGACATATTTTTGGCAATTAAATGAAGGAGTGGATTGAATTTATTTAGCATACTGTAACTTATCTTTTTGAGTTGATTCAGTGAGAAGGAAAGGGCCCACCTTCCTCACCGATTCCCCTCTATTTTGAATTCTAGATTTAGTCGTTTTCATTTAGAATGGTTTAACTGTTAGATATTTGTGAATACAACTACTGTTACAGTTTAGTTCCTTCTTGGCAAATGCGCATAAACTTGTCTCATGAGAATTAGAAGTCGGTTGCTGAACATGGCTGGAGAATTGCTTTTCCTTTTTCTGCATTAGGTTAAAATCTTGTTTTGGAGAATTAAAAGTGTGAAGTAGCTTCTTGCAATAAGTAGATTTCACTTCAGCAATAGTATAGAATTTCTTCCTGCAAAAGTAAATTAGAAAGTTAGATTAAGGTAGGCAATTCATGGTCTTTGTAGATTCATCAGTTTAGATTGCAATTATGATTCTAATTCTGTAGCACTCCAGCTGTATCAACACAATTGTGTTAGAAATATTGTTTGTTTGATTTTGTTAAAAGAAATTCCCTACTGCAATTAGATTAGAGATGCTTTCATAATATAGCATAGACTGTGCAGAATTATCTTGAAATAACAAACTTCCCTGGGTTGACAATTCATATTGAACACTTTGATTTTCCATTCAATTAGACAATTAAAGTGCCCAACACCTATCCAAGATATTAAATCACATTCCTTTGTAATTCGATCCTCTTGAAAGTAATTCTCCCCTCAAGTATCAAGTGTATCTTCTCCTTCACACTAGCCTTGTTTTTATAATTGTGAGTTATAATGTATTTCTAATCTCACTTGAGATTTAGATTGCATGTGAAGATTTCATGCTAAGTACTTTTAACACTTTCCTTAAATAACTCAATTAAATAATTACATAATTAATTAATTAATAAAATCACTTTACTTTAATAATTCCTTTAACTAAAGTAAAGTTACCAAGGTAGAGGGCTTTGGATGATTTCCACACATCTAGACACATAGACATATGCAAAAATACCTATTCTATGCTACCACAAGAATCAACACTCCCTCTTAGTGAGGAAGGTATTTATTGAAGCGCCACCTAGAATGGATTCCGCCTCCGACTCTGGCACAATGTCACTTACATCATTCAACATACTTTCATCCCTCTAATCTTGCTGGTTAGCTGTTACCTGGATACTAGAAGTATTAGAATTGATGATGCTATATATCAATGCCATGAAGTTTGGAAACTCTTTTGAAGGTTTTATCTCTCTCAATGTACTCCTAGAAGCTTCTCTCTCTTGAGCATCCATCAATGTCATCTCGTACCAACTAGCTTTCCTGAAAGAACTGGAATGGGATAACTCCCTCTTCCTCCTTGAAGGTTTACTCCCCACAGTGGAAGTCTATGAACTCTGCTCATCCCTYGTTGTTCACCCTTTAGAGCCTCCTRMTCCTCATCCTCTATGATTGACATTGATCCATGATCCAATATCCCCTTAGATCCTCTTATTAGCTGGCCCTGCAACCTGTATAACCGACCCTCTCTRACACCAATGTTGACTGTTGTGTCAGGGATAGCTCCCTTTGAACATATGAGTACTTTCCMTTTCTGGAAAGTAATGACAAAAYCCATTKCCTACAAAACTGAAAYTGAGAGCAAGTTCTTCTTCAGATCTGGTACATACAACAAATCTTCCACCTCCAGAAAACCTCCTGACTCAAGATGGAAACTTACTATCCCAACTCCTTCTACACCACACTTGGAATGAGTTCCAAACTCCACATGTAAACTTGAGTTTGTCTATGAAAAATTGGTGAAAAACTCACGTGTCTCTCTCATATGACAAGAAGTCCCATTGTCCAAGTACCAAGTACTCCTTGAGTTGGTGCTAGTAGAGAGGCATGAAAACATTGAGAATTCACTCTCAAACTTTGTTGCAAACTCATCTATCTACGTCTCTGCTAATGTCAATGTCTAAATCTTCCCTTGCCTCTTCTTCTCTGAACACTATGATACATAGTGCCCAAACTTGTGGCACATGAAGCTCTTGATTTTACTCAAGTCCTTCTTTTCTGGTTGTGATTTTGACTCCTCACTGTTACCCTACTTGCTAGAACCCTTTCCTTCTCCCTTTCTAGTCATACTAACAAGGGCCAAATTCTCCTCCTCTTCATCTTCCTACTTGCTTACTTTAGAATCCTCCCAAGTCTCTTCCTAGATGCAATCATCCCAAAGACTCTGCCAATCTAGGAGATTTTCCCGAGCACAAACTCCTTTTGAAAAATGGTTCCCATGACTTGGGAAGACCATTCAATGCCACATTCATGAGCTCTGCATTCTCCATTTTCTCCCCCATGGATGCAAGATGATCACACACCCATGTGATCCTCATGAGATAGCTAGTAACATTATCATATCTAGACATCTGCATCAATCTGAGTTTATTCCTTAAGACCATCTTCCTATTCATGTTCTTGATCTGGAATAAAATTACCAAGGAATCAAACATCTCTTTAGTCATGTTATTCTCGATCAGGAGAGGGATTATATGATCCTTCATAGAATTCATGAGGACCCTCTCTTCTTTGATATCCTTCTTATTGTGAGCTTCTAAAATTGTCAGATCTATCGGGAGAGTAACTGCTTTATCCACTAACTCCCAAAGGTCATACTCCTTCAATGCCAAAGTTACTCTTGCTTTCCAAGATAAGAATTTGGATGCTCCATCCAATTTTTCTTCTACGTTGAATGATACTATTGCCATCCCTAAGACCTGACAAAATACCCTAGAAGTAACCTACTGTTGAAAATTTCCCCTGTACTGACTTGTACACGACTGTCACGACTGCAACCTACATATGTATGTGACTGTCACCACTGCAACCCATGTATGTACATGAATAGTACTAATGTAACATGCGTATACATGACCGTGCTCAAAGCAATCAACACATGTATGCAACTGTGCTATCTATGATCCACATACACTTCAATAAACTTGCAAAACTTAGTTTTTCCTCAGTAAGACTGTTTCCCTGAAATTCATCCTTCGATTTCCGCCTGTTGGTTATGTATCTGCTAGGGATCTAAGATTTGGGTTCCTTTATAGCATGTTCTCTGATACCATGTTGATTTTTTTACCATTTCAACCCAACACCCGATAATTAGCTCAAAATAAAATCTCTTTATCTACTAAAATCACAATTGAGTAATCAACGAAATATGCAATGAAAGAATTAACAAGGAAACCAAAATCATGCACACATAAACACCAATATTTTTGGGTAGATACGCCTAGAAAACCTTGGAGGGAAAATTAGTGTTGAGAATGATTTTATTATGCTAAAATTAGGGCTTCCGTAACATGGATAATGGCCATTGAGAGAAATACAACTGCATACAAACTTGGCAAAGTCTGACATGTTGTACAAACCATAAATACACACTTTTCAAGGTGTACATGATTCACCTTCTTGTGACTCACCTATGTACACAACTGTATCCACTATGACCCACGTACATGTATGGAAAAATTGTATGGCAAGCTTTGTACGACACGACACTTCCCTGTGGCTTCCTCTAACTGAAAACCACCCGTGCTACCTTTTTTTTTTCTCTTCTCGTTGACATGATATCTAGATAGAAGTCCTTCTCCACCTATATAATATCTTGAATCATAGTCCTTCGTGATTTAATCCTATCAAAACTCATCCTCTACTCTCAAGTATCAAGTGTGTCAAGTGTATCTTCTCCTTCACCCTAGCCTTGCTTTTATAATTGTGAGTTATAATCTATTTCTAATCTCACTTGAGATTTAGATTGGATGCGAAGAATTCATGCTAAGTGATTTTAACACTTTCCTAAAATAACTCAATTAACTAATTACATAATTACATAATTAATAAAATCAGTTTAATTTAATAATTCCTTTAACTAAAGTAATTTTACCAAGGTAGAAGGCTTTGGATGATTACCACACATCTAGAAACATAGACCTATGGGAAAATATCTGTTTGATGCTACCACAAGCATCAACACTCAAGAATTCCCTTGGTCAGAGCATAATTGATGGCTGATAGTGGAGACAATCAAACATTCATTTGGACAAAAACTTGATTTGAAGTCAGGGGGATAATTAGATACAAGCAAGGTATTTTCAAATTGTAATTGAGGGTGACGAGGATGCAAAAAGTTGGTAAATATGGGTGAAAACTCAGGGATCATAATGAAGGGTACTGGGATACTCAAGGTGTGTCTAATAACATAGATGAATGCATATAGGGAGGCTTAATGTGAATGCTTCAACCAAGTGCGACTAGGGATGTGGCTAGGTAAAAAATGGTACCATCATGTGTGATGGCCTAAGTTTACTTTCTTGTTGTCTATCAAAGGTGCTTTGTACACTTACTAAATGAATAAAAAACAATTGGGTTGAAAGTGAAAACACATAGCTAGGTTCTCTAATTATTAAGATGCCCGACCTGGTGAGGTGAGACGGGTGAGAACAAATTGTTAGGAAATTATACTTCCACGCTATACCTAACAGAAGAGAGGAAGAAATATTTAAGCTAGAAAACAAATGAGAAAGAAAACTCAAAATACACAAATATTTTACCTTGGAAAACAAAATGGGAAAACCAACATTCCTTGAGCGTCTTGCTCTCTTGTTATCTTATTCATTGAGAATAAAGGGTTACATGCCTAACCTTGGTCCACACCTAAGACACAATCAACATCATACCCTCTTTCTTTACACAAGGACCACCCTGTAACCGATTCTTCTTACATCTACATGACCAACAACCTAATGCTAAATATTAGCATGAACATATAAGATTGATCCAAAAATTGATCAACTATTAGCTTATACAATATTACACCACGCCTTATTTATAGGATTTATAGTAGGAAAAACCCTAAAGAAAGGTGCCAAAAAATGGTTACAGATCCAAGCAGATCATTGGCTACAAAAACTGAAAATCTTAGGATTATGTTGCAGTCAACTTCCAGTTGGATCACGAGTCAAATACTAGTCGACCTTCATTCGATCTTCAGTTAGTTGCCACACTACCACCTCTCGACCTATTTTCAGTTGAGCTCTTCGAGTTTCTATAAATTACTTCGACTTCAAATTCACTCGATCGATCCACCTCGACCTTCAAATTTCACTCCTATTCGATCCACCTCAACTAGACTTTCACTGCAAAGAATATAACAACCCATCATTATTCCACTCGTTGTCTTCTTTGCTAAACCAAGATTTTTCTAAAATTTTGTTCATAGACCTAGGGTAAAAATGCCCATTGCCTCTCAACACCAATATAACTTCATAGCACTCATATAATTTGTCAAAGAGTCTGCTATGTTTTCCAACATGTCTACTTTCTCTAGAAACACCTTGTTGCTTTCCACCATATCTGTAACAAAATAGTTTTGTACATCAATATGCTTAATCTTGGAATGATAGGATGGGTTATTTGCTAGAAATATTGCACTTTGATTGTTGCAACTTATCTTCACAGCTCTCTGCTCAAACCTGATCCCATAACATAGCCATTGCAACCATACTTCTTATTTTCTTCCATGAGGGGATGCCATGTATTAAGCTTCTGTCATTGACAAGGCTACGATTGTTAGTCGCTTACTCATCTAGCTGATTGCTTCAATGAACATCTTGAACACATATCCATTGGTCAACCTTCATCGATCTAGATCTCCATCCTAGTTGAAGTCGACAAAGACATGTACATATACTTCACTGTCATTTCCAGGTTTCCCTTGGTAGAATATAACATAGTCTTTTGTGCCACAAAAATACATGAATACTCTCTTGACAATTGTCTAGTGCTCCTTTCCAAGTGTCAACATGTAGCTTCTCAACACTCCCATTGCATGGGAAATGTTTGGTCGAGTTCATACCATTGCATACATTAGACTACCAACAACACTTTCATAGGGGACACGTTCCATATCCTCTATTTCTTCCTATGTCTTTGGACACTGTTCAACAGTTAGCCTTGCTCCCACAAGATTTTTCACCTTTACAGGTTTGCAATCCTGCTGGTTGTAAAATTTCAAAATTGTTTCAATACACTTATTTTGATTCAACTAGAGCTTTCTATCTGCTTGATATCTCTTAACATCCATCCCTAAAATGAATTTCAGTGCATTGAGATCCTTCATGTAGAACTTAAAGGATAACTGCTTCTTCACCTCCTTTATTGCGTCCATTTTGTTTCTGATTAGCAACATGTTGTCGACATACAATGCAACATATATGAAACTCCCACCTTATTCCTTGGAATATATGCAGTGATCATATTTTCTTCTCACAAATCCCAAACTAAGGATGTATGTGTTGAAATTTTGATACAACATCCTTGGTGATTGATTTAGACCATAAAGGGATCTTTTCAATTTGCACACCAAATATTTCTTTCCCCTTACTAAAAATCCTTCAAGATGTTTCATGTAGATTTATTCTTCCAGGTCCCCATGTAGGAACGATGTCTTCACATCCATCTGTTCTATTTCTAGATCAAATGTTGCAACTAGAGACATTAGTACTCTAATGGAAGTTAATTTTGCAATAGGGGTAAAGATATCACCGAATTTGACTCCTTCGACTTGGGAATATCCTTTCGCTACCAATTGAGTTTTGAATTTCTTGACTTGACCTGTTGTGTTCATTTTCTTGAATACACACTTTCTACTGATGATATTTCTTCCATTAGGTAATTCAACTAAATGCCAGGTCTCATTCTTATGCAAGGATTCCATATCTTCGACCATGGATTCCTTCTAGAGTCTATCCTCCGTCGAGTCGACTGCCTCCTTGACCAACTTGGGGTCCTCGTAATTGGTAGTTAACACAAATTTAGAACAAAATTAGATAGACTATACCTTTCAACTAGTTTTTTTACTTGTTCATACCTTCTTATGACCAAGGTCAGTTGCTCCTCTTCTTTATATGATTCAGTCGACTCATCTGAATCATCTTCTTCTTCATTCCTCAATTGAAACCTCACCTTCTCTGGATTATTATCTATTTGAACCACTTCAGACTCAGAATTCCTTCCGACTTCTCTAAAGACCACATCTCGACTGTACACTTTTCTCCTTGACGCATGATCCTAGAGATTATACCCTTTCATTCCTTCTTTGTATCCAATGCAAATACATTTGACTGCCTTCTTGTCCATCTTGTGCCTCTTTTCCTTGGGAACATGAAAAAATGAATCACAGCCAAATAATTTGAGATGTGAAAACAAAGGCTTATTATCAAACCATACCTCATGTGGAGTCAAGTCGACTAGTGCCGATGAAGGAGACATATTCACCAAATATTTTGCAGTGTCTACTGCCTCTGCCCAGAATTCTTGTGCGAGCCCAACACCATTGAGCATGCTCCTTTCCTTGTCCATAAATGTTCTGTTCATTCTTTCAAGAACTCTATTTTGATGTGGGGTATATGGTGTGGTAATTTAGTGTGCTATGCCACACTACTTGTAGAATCACTCAAAATAATTTCCACAAAATTCACTACCATTGTAAGTTCTTGACACCTTAATATTCTTATCTGTTTGGTTTTCCACAAGAGTCTTAAACTCTTTGAATTTAACTAAATCATATGATTTCTTCCTCAGGAAATATATCCATGTACTCTTGGAAAAATCGTCTATGAAGGATACATAATACATGGATCCACAAAATGAAGGCACTGAAATAGGTCCAAACACATCATTATGAACCAATTCTAGAATCCCCTTTTCCCTTATCACTCCAAATGGGAGCCTCATTTGAATTTGTTTTCCACATACATAATGTTCACATAATTCAAATTGTAAATTACATTCAGGAAAATCTTTGACCATACGTTTGTTATGTATAGCTTGAAGTCCTTTTTAT
>JASDQU010308671.1:48966-63671 GCA_032191745.1 Picea mariana
ATTTTTTTTCAAAGGTTGATTTGAAAAGCGGATACCATCAAATTTGCATGAGGGAAGGCGATGAGTGGAAGACAACCTTCAAAACCAACGAAGGGTTGTACGAATGGCTAGTCATGTCGTTTGGTTTAACAAATGCACCAAGTACATTCATGAGGCTGATGAATGAAGTGCTGAAGGAATTCATTGGTAAGTTTGTCATTGTTTATCTAGATGACATATTGATTTTCAGCAAATCAAAAGAAGAACATCTAAAGCATTTAGCTACAGCAATGAGGAAACTGCAGCAAGAGAAGTTGTTGATCAACGTGAGGAAATCTTCATTTATGAAGACAGAACTCATTTACTTGGGGTTTGTCATATCGGAAAATGAATTGAAGATGGATCCAAGTAAATTGGAGGTAATTAAAAATTGGCCATCACCGATAAATATTTTCGAGGTGAGAAGTTTCCACGGATTGGCAAGTTTCTACAGAAAATTCATTAGGAATTTCAGTGGAATTAGTGCAGCAATGATGGACACAGTCAAGAAAAGACATAAATATTTTCATTGGACTGAAGAGGTAGAGAAAAGTTTTAATCTGTTGAAGCGGAAGATCACCGAACAACCGGTTTTGGTGTTACCGGATTTTGCAAAGGTGTTCCAGGTGAAATGTGATGCAAATGGCTTTTCCATAGGAGCGGTCTTGAGCCAGGAGGACAGACCTATTGCATATTTCAGCGAGAAGCTGGATGAGGCCAAAGTAAAGTACTCCACATATGATAAAGAGTTTTATGCCATCATTCAGGCGTTGAAGAAGTGGAGGCATTATTTGATTCCGAAGGAATTTATATTGTATAGTGATAATCATGCATTGCAGTTTGTGACTCAACAAGAGAAGTTGAATCAGAAACATGCCAAATGGGTAGAGTATATGCATAATTTTACATTTGTAATTAAACACATTTTAGGTACTACTAACAAAGTGGCTGATGCTTTGAGCAGGAAGTGTTTGTTGCTGTAGGAGTTCCGAGTCAAGACGTTGGGTTTTGAAAACCTTAAGGACATGTATGCGGGTGATGCAGATTTTGCAGAGGCATACGAAGCAGCTGAGAATCCAGTTCTCAGAGATAGAAGCCCATGGATGGATTACATGATCCAAAATGGACTGTTATTAAGAGGAAATCAGTTATGCATTCCACATTGCTCCATGAGGGAGAATCTGATAAAAGAAAAGCATAGTGGTGGATTAGAAGGACATTTTGGCCACTATAAGACATTTGCAAAGCTGAGTGAAGCCTATTTCTGGCTGAAGATGCGAATAGATGTCAAGAAGTTTGTTGACAGGTGTAGAATTTGCCAGCATTCAAAGGGTAGAAAGAAGAATGCGGGATTCTATCAATCATTACCCATACCTGAGAGGCTGTGGGATGAAATCAACATGGATTTCGTATTAGGATTACCGAGGATGCAAGGAGGACATGATTCGATCTTTGTGGTGGTTGACAGGTTCTCTAAAATGGCACATTTTATTCCATTCCAGAAGACCAGCGATGCGACTCATATCGCAAATTTGTTCTTCAAAGAGGTTGTTAGACTTCATGGTTTACCTAGAAGCAGTGTATCGGATAGGGATACAAAGTTCATTGGACATTTCTGGAGGACACTCTGGAAGAAGATGAGAACTAACTTGATGTTTATTTCAGCCTATCATCCTCAGACGGATGGGCAAATAGAGGTTGTAAATAGAAGCCTGGGAGATTTGTTAAGAAGCCTAGTGACAGAGCACCACATCAGCTGGGATAATGTGTTGCCACAGGTAGAATTTGCTTACAACGATTCAGTGAACAGAAGCACAGGGAAAATTCCATTTTAGGTTGTATATGGGAGGCAACCAAGAGGAGTATCTGAGATGAGGGATTCAGAGCAGATAATGACAAAGAGCGCAAGCGCTGAAGAATTCGTAGAGGCGATGGAAGAAATTCACAGCAGAGTGAAGCAGCGATTGCAAGAATCAAATCAGGAATATAAACACAGAGCAGATCAACATCGGAGACAACTTCAGTTCGAATTTGGTGATCTAGTTCTGGCACATTTGAGGAAGGAAAGGTTCCCAATGGAAACATACAACAAGTTAAAGATGAAAAAGATTGGGCCATGCAGAGTCCTGAAGAAATTCGGAGAAAACGCTTATGAGATTGAGTTGTCGGATGAGATCGGAATATCTCTGACATTCAATGTCTCAGAATTATATCCATATAAGGTTGAGTAAATAGGAATTGGAAGTGATGAACAACCAAAAATACAGTGGCAGAAGCAGATGTCGATTGCAGAAAGGCCACAGATGGAGCGTATACTTGACAAGAGAGTCAGCAAAAGAACCAGACGGAAGCAATACTTTGAGTATCTGGTGAAATGGAAGAATCGTCCAGTGGAAGATGCCAGTTGGGAGACAAAAGAAGTTATCCAAAAGCATGGACAGACCATGCAGGAGCTCATGGACAAGAGCCCATGAAAGTTTTCAAGCCGAGGAGTATGATGCAGGAGTATCACCAACTCAGCAAGCGAGCCAACACATCAAGCGAAAGTTCAGCTGGATAAACAAACCCAAATTTTGAAAAGTGATTTGGGATTGTAGCACAAGTCTTAAATGATCCTTTATGAAGGAGCACATTTTGTATGTTGTATCAGACCTCGATCCATACGCTCTTGTCTAAAATAGATAGGAGGCATTTAATAGATTTAATGTAGGTAGATAGGATTTATTTCCAGGTTAGACAGTTTTAGAGTCTAAGAGGGAAAACGGATATAGACACCCTCATTGTATCATTGTAACATTAGCCATAAGTAGCATTCAGAAGAGGAGAGCGAACAGAGAAAACTGTGAAGAACACCCATGTACAGACATTTGAATTAATAGAAGAAAGTTATGATTCAAGTTCATGGCCGGTGTTGTTTCTCTGTGTAGATTGTTTATGTGCTCATGAATGTTTGTTTTTATGGTTATGCATTTGCTTTGAATATGATGTGCATGTGATTTCAGGGTTTAAACTGACGTCTGAGAGGAGAGAATAAGTTTCAATTGTTTCTCTGTCTGAGCCAGGAGATTCCTGCAAAGAGTGCAGTTGAATTCATCCGCAAGGAGTGCGTTGATGAGGGCTCGATAGTTTAACTTTTGATCTTACTTGCCCAGGATTGAGAGTTGGTTGTTGAAGCCGTGCGGAGAGTGCACAGGCAGAAGAAGAAGTCTCAGTTGTTAATTTGAGAAAAGAAAGCTAAAGACTGCTGTTGCAAGAGTTGCGCAGAGTCTGAAGGATTCAACACCTGGGAAGTTGTTGAATGCCGAGCGCAAGTAGTGTGCATAAATCCCTCTGAAGAAGTCAGAGTGGAAAATATTAGGAGGTTTAGCACTTCCGGGATATTGTTGAAAGTAGAGCGCAGGAGTTTTATGCGGAGGAAGGTTCGAGCAGGAGCCACAAGCACAGGCTTTGAAGGACAAAGTGTGAGAAGGAATACTTAGCCATTTTCGAGAAATCTCCAAAGGAGGAGGAATCGACGGCTAGGATTTGCCGAAGGAAACAACAAAATCTCGTAGGCTGTTAGATCTCGGGAAAGTTGCGCAGGGTTAAGCCTGGAGGAGCAAAGAAGATTCTGGAGATTCGGAGTTCGGGATATCAGGGTTTTTATGGCCGTGGAACTCTTATAGAAAGAAATGGCGATCCGTGATTTCCCGAAGGATCCTCAACCGTTGATTTCAGTGGGGACATGTGGCAAGAGATCCCAAGGATCGTGGATCAGAGCATTGGGGTTCTAGAGACAGGGGCCTTGTATGTTGACATCGTGATTTGCGATTTCCCGACACAGTAGGAGCCGTTGATCTGCAAGACACATGTCCAAGGATCTGGAAGAGTAGGTGTTCAGCATTTCAGGGTTCTCGGTGTCGTGAGAATCATTGCAGGGGGAGTTCTGAAACTCCAAAACATGATAACCACGCAGCCACAGTGCTGAGTGGAGGACAGGTGGCATCGACATATCGTGAGCTCGGAGGTTCGCGAGTTGGAGCCGGAAAAATTTACGTCCAGGTTTATGAGGTCGGGAGAGGCGATATCGTGGAAACCATCGATTAGCATGTGGGCCCCAAAGCACAAAAAAGGGGTACAGGTGGCATCAGAGATCGGGGATCGGAGATCCTAGGGGCGTGAATTCTTCGCGTTGCAAATTCACGAACTCCAAAGATCCGATAGAGAAAAGGGGCTTGCTCTCATGGACCGAGAGGTCACATGTGAAAAGGGATTAGCCGAGAAGAGCTAAGGATTGGAGAGAGGCGGTATCGAGGATCGAGAATCGGGGATTTTTGAGGCGAGTTGTTTACAATCTCGCAAAAGATGATTTTCTGATAGGAACAATCCCGACCGAAGCAGGGAAATCGTGAAGGGAATATCCATCGGGTTTCAGGGATTTTGAGGCCCGAGTACAGGACTCACAATCTTGCGAGGTCCAATTCTCCGATAGGCAAAAGGAGATCATTAGGTGATCATTCTATGGGTGCGGAAAAGTCCCGATAAGGGATTTGAGGAGCACTTGAGCTCTTCGGGCCTAGGAAAAAGAAGGTCCTGGTGGAAGCGGACGTGCCCTCAGTGGTCGTTGTGCGTCACAGTCTGAGAACAAGTACTTCTAGTTTGGTGGAATTCATCATTTCTATAAATCAAGTCCCCATAATATTCTCAACACATGTGTACTAGATTTTGGGGTCAAAAGGTGTACTGAAATATCACAAAAGAAGATATTTTTGGAATCTTTTGGATATGATGTATGAAAAAAAAAAATCACTCAGAACACACTCTTATGTACAAGGCACTACACATATTATTCTTTATGAAAAGTAGATCCCATTTCTAAGATCAATCCAAGGATTTTGATCATCATTAATGAATTCATGGGACAACATCAAAATCCTATGGCTCACCATCCTAGGGCCATGCCACATAGAAACAAAGTTATGCAGTTGAAGACACTCATCGTGACTAGTTTCATGAGCTATGGAGGATCCTTGATGATGCCCATAAAGACATAAAGGGGGTAGGAAATGTGAATGTTTGATGGAAGGGGAAGAAAAAAATTAGGTGGCAAGTTCCAAAAAATATAACCAAGGTAGAAAAGGGTCATGTTGGTTGTGAATCTTGATTATCTTCATGATTCAGAGGTTTGTTTCAGCTGTTCTTGGATCCCATTTCCTGACAAGGGGTGTGGGGGGGATTTCCCTCCCACTATTGTCATCACAGGGGGCAACGACAATTAATGGACCCCCCTTGGTAGGGGATTCGGGGGCAGCGCCCCCAAAGAAAAATTTTGGAAAAAAATTCCTTGTAAAATATTGTAATTTTGTAGTCAATTTGGACCATTCATTATAAGTTCGCATATCTGACGGTAGAAGTTATTGTAACACACCCACCCCCTTAAATACTCTTTTATAGTAGGGCAGGGCATAATAATTTTTTTTTTTGGTTTCCCTCCAACTATCTCATCCCGAGTCATATCTAGGGTCCTACCCCAAGGGGGAAGGTCTATTCATCAACCTTTTTAACATTTGGCATAATCATCATCTAACCCATTAGCTGAGGGAAATATCGACATTCGGGGTTTGTGACCACTTTAATTCACAATCCTCCTGAAACAAAAAATCCAATATCATGGATCGGACGACTGAGGGGAACCCTGTAGGATCCTTGGATCCACGGTCCAGGTCACTTCGTGACTTTGGCTTTGGAAGAATTGGGAACACTAACACGCAATATCCCCAATGTGTGAACTCCGAACTTGTAGATCCGATGGTCCAGGCGGGTCCCGAAATATCCTTGGATCTATGGTCCAGATCGCATTACAACTTCAGGTTTCAAAAGTTTTAGTCGCACCAACGCGCAATCCTCCTGATGTGTGAACTCTGATATCACCGATCCGATGGTCAAGGTGGTTCTCGATAGATCCTAGGATATACAGTCCAATTCACATTGCGACTTCAGTTTTCGAAGGTTTTAGTCGCTCCAACTCGCGATTCTCCCGATGCACGATTTATGAACTCATGGTTCAAATGGGTCCAGGGGTTAATTCCCATGCTATTTACCATGTCCAATAACCATTACAACCCTTAGTTTCCACCGAGAAGATCTCATCCATTCGTCTTTCAGACAAGGAAATATCTTCCCTTTCGAGTCCTTCGCACCACCATTTTCCTAGGCTTTGCGCAGAATGGGTTAGGGACTTGGCCCTGGAAATTCACATGGCAAGGGGCCGTCTAGGAGAGGTACCCTTCTTCACATGGGTGGTTTCAGGTTGGCACAAGATCTTCTATCTCGAACGTGAAATGTTTTATGTTTGGGAAAGCTCCCAGGGTTAAGTTGGATATACGGTCTATCAACGGGGAGTGTGAATTCACAAGGAGACAGAAACATATGCATAACATAACATTTCACACACATAAGATGATTGTAAAATGCACGTATATATAAGACCAAATAATCATTCATCATTCTAGTTCAACAATTAAAGCAGGGAAAAGACTTATCAGAACCAGTCAATGTGAAGTGACTACTAGAAAGGGTGCTCATTTACACCCAACCGCATGATCAGTCACTCCAAACAGATTTACCACTATCCACCCCCGAGCTAGACCACGATGCTCTGCAACAAAACCTTTCCTTCTTGCTCAACCAAAACAGGGACAAAGGTTACTCTCCTCTTCCTGTAGGATCCTGACAATGGTTTACACGATACCAAGCAAGGAGGACTAGCCTCGTTTACTATCTTGTATCAAAACCTTCTCTACTATTTCTTGTATCCAGAACGCTTAGTTTTCAATTCTTCCTTGAATCCATGAGATTCACTTCCTGTCTCTGCGCTCTTCGTAGGTGCATTCTTCCTCTTCCTACCACACCTTCATTTCTTGCCTCTTTTAGCAAGGTCGTCTGTGGCTCAAATTCCCAGTCCGTGGTCAGGTCTGGAAAAATTATAGATGGGTGCTATGTCCCATCCCCTCATTAACTCTTGAGGAGGTCTTCCCACCCACCAACCTGACTGTAATTCATTATTGGGTCAGAGGACTATTCTGGTCCAAGAGCATTTAAACCTAGCAAGCACTGGTTTGGTGAAGGTTAACACAACCATTCTTGGTCCCCTTCACCCCCTCTTCGTACAACATTCATGGTATTTCTAAGTACACCCCCCTTCCAGCAGTCATGCAACACTTGTCCATTTTATTAGTAATTAATTTGGTTCACATTCGTTTACCTTTCAAACAAATATCCATCGAGTCAATATTCACACATTTAAATGTTTCCATAGTCTTTTGGCCATTTATAGTTATATTTACAAACTGGGGGAAACAAGGTGTCAAAATTACCTCCCCCTTAAAGGAACATTGTCCTCGATGTTCTATCAATTAACATGTCCTGTATGTATAGAACTAAACAAAATGGGTATGCTTGTTTCATGGCATCCTCTATTTCCCATGTGGCCTCATCTAGGCCAAAGTGTTTCCACTGCACCTTGACCTGTGCCATGGTTCGTTTCCTGAGTGGGGTTTCCTTCCTGTCTAGTATGCATTGTGGTTTTGGCAAGAATTCTCCATTTGGTTCCACCTGGATCAGAGACCAGTCAATTATATGATTAGAATCGTCTACATATTTCTTCAGTAATGAAACATGAAAAACATTATGTGCTTTTATTGTGGGAGGAGGTGCTAGCCTATAGGCTACAGGTCCCACTCTATCTAGAACTTCAAAGGGTCCAAAATGTTGAGGTGCCAACTTGACACAAGCTCCCATCCTTAGGGAACTCTTCCTGGTCCTAACTCTGAGATAGACGTGGTCTCCCATATTGAATTCTCTGGGGGTTCTCTTTCTGTCAGCATAAATTTTTTGTCTATTCTAAGCGATTTTCAAAATTTTCTTTATCTGAATCACTTGTTGTTCTATTTATTTCAACATGTTGGGTCCAATTGTAATTCTATTCACGGGATTACTCCAACTGACTGAAGTGTTGCACAACCTACCATAGAGGGCTTTGAAGGGGCTCATATTTAGTTATTCTTGGTAGCCACTATTGTAGGCAAATTCCACCAGTGGCAGGTAATCTTCCCACTTTTTTAGGTTGATGCATTACATGCATCCTTAGCATGTCTTCTAATATTTGGTTCACTCTTTCTATCCATCCATCGGTTTGAGGATGATAGGCTATGATAAACAATGATTTGGTCTCCAGACCAGCCATCAAGGATTTCCAAAAGTTTGAAGTAAATTTTATATCTCTGTCAGACACGATCTCCTTAGGCATACCATGTAGTCTGAATATCTTCTTCATGAATA
Organism: Picea mariana; assembly: GCA_032191745.1. Lineage (NCBI taxonomy): Eukaryota > Viridiplantae > Streptophyta > Pinopsida > Pinales > Pinaceae > Picea > Picea mariana. The sequence goes on from JASDQU010308671.1 coordinate 57,304, forward strand.
TGTTGGCAATATCTATTTCCTTGCAAGTCGATTTGATGGGAATAAAATGAGCGTACTTGCTCAATTTATCCACCACTACCATGATGGCATCATTCTTCCTGGTCAATGTTGGTAATCCGGTGATGATATCCATGGAGATGGTCTCCCATTTCCATTCCAGGATTGGTAGAGGTTGTAATAATCTTGTTGGGTGCCAGTGTTCTACTTTAACTTGCTATCATTCTAGACATTTAGCTAAATACTAAGCTATGTATTTCTTCAATCTAGGCCAATAGAATTTTTTCCTGGTGGTCGTGACCATCTTCTGATAGCCTGGATGGATGGTGTATGGTCTCTTGTGCAATTCGTCCATTATGAACCTCTTTAGGTCGCCACAACTTGGAATATATAGCCTATTTCGGTAAGTTAGTAGAACTCCATCTAGCATCTAGTAGCCTTCATAATTTATCCCTGCGAGTTCTTGCTCCAAGTACGAGGTCACAGTCTAGAAGAATGCGTCTGTTTCTTGTGCATTCCTTACTCTTTCCTTGACATTCGTCTCGCAGGTGCTCACTGCTGCCAACTGAATTATTTTCATACTTCTGCTAAGGGCATCAAACACCTTATTTCCCTTTCTTATGATATGTTTGATTTTGAAATAAAACTCGCTAAGGATGGCCATCCACCTAGCTTGTCTAGCATTGAGTTTTGGTTGGTTACACAGGTGCCACAATCCACAGTGGTTTGTCATAAGTACACTATGGCAGCCAACTCTAGATCATGGGTCACATATTTGACCTCATGTTCATTCAATTTTTGGGATTCATAGCAAACTACGCTTCCTTCTTGCATAAGGAGTCCTCTGAGTCCTTCCTTCCAGGCATCTATGCACATGAGGAAGTCATTATCGGGATCAGTGATATTCAACATGGGTGCATGGGTCAGAAGGTGTTTTAGTGACTGAAACCTTTCTTCACATTCTGGTGTCCAAATGAATTTAACCCCCTTCCTTTGGAGGGAAGTGATTGGACAACCAATCTTGGAAAACCCTTTTATAAATATCCTATAGTATCTTGCTAAACCCATAAAGGATCTAATATCTGAAACATCCTTTGGGGTAGGCCATTCCATGATGGATCTAATCTTGTCAGTGTCTACTACTACCCCTTCTTCAGATATGACATGACCCAAGTAATGTATTTGCTTCTGGAAAAAGTCACACTTTCTAAATTTGGTGTAGATTCGATGCTCTCTTAGCACTTGAAGTATAATTCTAAGATGTTCCTCATGTTCCTCTCTATTCCTAGAGTATATTAATATATCATCAATAAAAACCAATACAAATTTGTCCAGAAATTTGTTGAGTACATTGTTCATCAAGAACATAAAAGTGGCAGGGGAATTGATTAATCCAAATGGTACTACTACAAATTCTTAGTGACCATATCTTGTCCTGAATGTGGTTTTTTGGATGTCTTGATCCTTGATTTGGACTTGATGGTACCCATATCTCAAGTCAATCTTTGAGAAAATGGAAGCAACCCCAATTGATCGAACAAATGATCGATTTTGGGTAAGGGGTATTTTTTCTTTACTGTTACCTTATTGAGTTGTCTATAATCTATGCACAAATGGAGTGTACCATCTTTCTTCTTCACAAAGAGGACTGGTGCTCCCCATGGAGACACGCTGGGTTGGATATAGCCTTTGTCCATCATTTCCTTTAGTTGTAGTTTGAGCTCAACTAACTCGGGTGTACTCATCCTATAGGGGGTCCTAGATACTGGCACTACTCCTGGTGTAATTTCTATTGAGAAGTCAATGTCCCTTCTCAGAGGTAGACCTGGTACCTCTTCTGGAAACACATCTCTATAGTCTCTTAGTATGGGGTGGTCTTCTAGGCTTAGCCTATCATTCTCAATAGATTCTAACACTTGTATTGCATATAAAGGACATCCCTTTCTACAACACTTCTTCATTTGAAGGGCCAATATTCCTCTCACCGAGATAGGTTTATGGATCCCTTGGAGGGTTATCTTTCTCCCTTCTTGATTTACACATTCTAAGGTTTTATGGTAACAATCCAACTTAGTTTTATCTGCAGCTAGCCAGTCCATACCAACCAACAGGTCATACGATCCTAGGGGAAGTATGTTAAGTGTAGATTGGGTGGGAAATTTGTCCACAATGAATTGGCAAGATGGTATGACATCCACTATTTTTATTTTGGTGCCAGTGGCTAACTATACCAACCATGGCTTAATATGTCTATGTGGTTGCAGTTTACACTTAGCAATAGTCTAAGGGGCCACATAAATGAAATTTGAACCAGGGCCAATTAAAATAGATATTAGATGGTTGGCGATCATACCTTCCATCTCCACCACTGAGGCTTGTTGGTCGGCTTGGTTATTATCCATGACTACATAAATTCATGGCATACTCCTGACCATGTCATTGATGGTGGTAGCTTCTTGGATGTTGTAAACCCTCCTACTATTCTATTGTCTGTGCAAACAATCCCTTAGTAGATGTTCTTCACCACAACCCCAACATTTCAAGGGTTCTTTCTTTGGGTTATCGGTCTTTACTAAGGTTGATCCAAAAGGTTTATTTCTTCTCTAGGAGGGGAAATTATGTTGGTGTACACTTCGGGTAGGAAAGATCATCCTTGAATCCTTCTTATATTTTTTAAATTTTGGGGATTTAAACCCCTTTTTCTGGAACCCCGAACTATTCTTCTTCTTCCAGTCCTCGTGAGGTTTTGTTTGAGGCCCAAACTATTCATAACAATATCTCACCTTCAAGATAGTGTCTTCTAGGGTTTTGGCTCATCAAACTCAATTCTATTCCTATAGGTATTAGGTAACCCATTGATGAATTGTTGCACCTTTTCCTTTTCTACTTTTATGTAGGGTACATACCTCAGCAACTCAAGGAACATGCTAACATATTCCTCTATGGTGAGTTGTCCCACCTTGGGTTCATATAACTCTTTAGTATTCTCATCGAAATATTTTTCCAACAGATACTTCTTCCTAAATTATTTCTCAAACCGTTCCCGGGATAGGTCCTCTTCATGAATCCCTTTCACATTCTTAAGGTCTTCCCACCAAATGGAAGCCTTTCCATTCAGGTTGAAAGTGGCTACTCATGCCTTCAAGTTCTCAGAGAAATCATGGACTCTGAAATACTTCTTTAGTCAAAGTAGCCAGGCCTCCACCTCCTCTCCTTTATTAATCTCACCATCGAAAGAGGGTGGTTTGGCCTTCCTGAATTCTTCGAGATTATGAATTTTGGAAATCTTTTGTTTCTTCCGTTTTCTTTGAGAATGTGAACTATTTCTACTACTAGAATATCCCTCTAAGTCGCCAGTTTCCTTTCCAGAGGATTTTCCCGATGCTTGTGCCCTGTCTCTAGGTTGGACATTTCTCGAGGTACTCCTCTGAGTGTGGCCACTTAAAGGACCATGTTTTTGTATCTCAGGTGGACTTTGACTCCTCTTTGTCTGTCATCATTCCACATGACTAGTGTTAGGTCCATGCTGCAGTTGTCTTTGTATGTTGGATAAACTCTGCAACAAGACTGCGTTAATTTACATTTTCTTCTCTTGCTATTTTATTAGTCTCTCATTATCGGGCTTGCAACCCTCTAATTCAACCATGAGACTCCTCACAGTCTCAGCTAGATCTGGAGGGGTCTCTACCGCCCTGCTCTCGTCAGACTCTTCGTCTCTATTGCGGGAGGCATCCCCCACTTCGTGGTGCATCACCATTCTATATGATTCCAGTTTCAAATGGTTGATCAGCCTCTTAAGTGAAGACAAAACAATAGTTAAGATTATATTAGTTCATAACCAACACATAATTCTTATTTCTTAAATACATACACACACAACAATAGACTATTATTCTTTTCTATAATAAGGATTTAACATGACTTTTTGGAAGGGAGTAAGGTAGTGTGTCTCCCTTTAATTTTGTTTTTACGTAGCTTGTCTATGAGCCCAAACATGCTGAGTGATGTAACCATGATCTAATACTAATTTGTAACACACCCACCCCCTTAAATACTCTTTTATAGTAGGGGAGGGCATAATAATTTTTGTTTTTGGTTTCCCTCCAACTATCTCATCTCGAGTCATCTCTTGGTTCCTACCTTGAGGGGGAAGGTCCAGTCATCAACCTTTTTAACATCTATCATAATCACTGTCTAACCCATTAGTCGAGGGAAATCTCGACATTCGAGGTTCATGGCCACTTTAACTTGTAATCCTCCTGAAACAAAAACTCCAATATCATGGATTGGATGACCGAGGGGAATCTTGTAGGATCCTTGGATCCATGGTCTAGGTCACTTCGCGACTTCATCTTTGAAATAATTGGGAGAACTAACACGCAATATCCCCGATGCAGGAACTCTGAACTCGTAGATCCGATGGTCTAGGTGGGTCCCAGAAGATCTTTGGATCTATGGTCTAGATCACATCGCAACTTCAGGTTTCAAAAATCTTAGTTGCACTAATGTGTGATTCTTCCGATGTGTGAACTCTGATCTCACCGATCCGATGGTCAAGGTGGGTCCCGATAGATCCTGGGATCTATGGTCCAGTTCACATCGCAACTTCAGCTTTCAAAGGTTTTAATCGCTTCAACTTGCGATTCTCCCGATGCGCGATTTCTGAACTCATGGCTCAGATGGGTCCAGGGGTTAATTCCCATGCTCTTTCCCATGGCCAACGACCATGATAGCCCTTGGTTTCCTCCAAGTAGACCTCATCCATTCGTCTTTCAGACAAGGAAATATCTTCCCTTCCAAGACCTTTGCACCACCATTTTCTTGGGCTTTGCAGAGAATGAGTTAGGGACTTGGCCCTAGAAATTCACATGGAAACAGGGGGTCTGGGAGAGGTATGCTTCTTCATATGGGTGGTTTTAGGTCAGCACGAGATCTTCTATCTCGATTGTGAATCGTTCTATGCTTGGGAAAGCTCTTGGGGTTAAGCTGGATATACGGTCTATCAACGGGGAGTTTGAATTCACAAGGAGGAAAAAACATATGCATAACATAACATTTCACACACAGAAGATGATTGTAAAATGCACATATATATAAGACCAAATAATCATTCATCATTCTAGTTCAACAATTAAAGCACGGAAAAGACTTATCAGAGCCAGTCAATGTGAAGTGACTACTGGAAGGGGTGCCCATTTCCACCCAACCGTAGGATCAGTCACTCCAAATGAATTTACCACTAGCCACCCCCAAGCTAGACCACAATTCTTTGCAACACAACCTTTCCTTCTCACTCAACCACATCAGGGACAGAGGTTACTCTCCTCTTCCCGCAGGATCTTGGCAGTGGTTTACACAATACCAAGCAAGGAGGAATAGCTTTGTTTATCAACTTGTATCAAAACCTTATCTGCCATTTCCTGTATCCATAATGCTTAGTTTTCAATTCTTCCTTGAATCCCCAAGATTTACTTCCTGTTTATGTGCTCTTCCCAGTAACATTCTTCCTCTACCCACCACACCTTCCTTTCTCGCCTCTTTCAGTAAGGTCGTGTGTGGATCAAATTCCCTGTCCGCGGTCATTTCTGGAAAACTTATAAATGGATGTTATTCCCCATCCCCTCATTAACTATTGAGGAGGTCTTCCCACCCACCAGTCTAACTGTAATTCATTTCTGGGTCAGAGAACTATTCTGGTCCAAAAGCATTTAAATCCAGTAAGCATTGGTTTGGTGAAGGTTAACGCAACCATTCTTGGTCCCTTCACCCCCTCTTCGTACAACATTCATGATCTTTCTAAGTACACGCCCCTTCCAATAGTCATGCAACACTTGTCCATTTTATTAGTAATTAATTTGGTTCACATTCATGTACCTTTCAAACAAAGGTCCATCAAATCAATATTCACACATATAAAGTTTGCCATAGTATTTTGGCCATTTATAGTTATATTTACAAAATGGGGGAAGTAGGGTGTCACAGTTATGTTAGGTATTTTTTCCTTAGAAGGAAACCCTCTTTTATGTATGAGGGAATTGTATTGCGACTGTGATTTATAGAGAATATTGTATTCTGAGAGAGGAGACTATGAGAGAAAGAAGAGGAAGTTACAACGGGTGTGTTGTAGGTTGTATCCCTTAATTTTGTTGGATAATAGAAAGGAAGGACCTGGCAATTTAGTTGGTGGATGTATCCAACACTAGGCGAACCACATATATATATGTGTCTCTATTGTATTGTGTATCTATTGTGTTTTATTTTTTCATTTGTTTTATTTTATTGATCCGTGATCCTGTTTTTCTAACAACTGGTATTAGAGTGAAAGGTAACTCACAGGAAAAGAGGTTTTCTAGTTCAATTGGGAGAAATGG
>JASDQU010308672.1:25122-35484 GCA_032191745.1 Picea mariana
CGAAGTGTTGTAATCATAGATATGTGTCCCAGATTGGTTACAAACACCTGAGTCCTATAACCCCACCTGCCTCTACCTCGGGTGAGACTTCACCTACTTTGCAGGTGTTTCCGAAAGGGTCGGTAGTTAGGGTTTTTTTGGTGTGTTGTTGAAGAGTTGAGCCTTGGGTCTGCCCCTGCTCCAACAAATGGTTCCATTGTCGGGACCTAAAACTACAATTTCTGGGAATTGAGGTTAAGAAATGAGAATCTTTTTGCATAGATATGCTATTGTAGTGTGTAGTACTCTACTTTACTTGTGGAGCTTTGTGCCAAGAAATAAACCCAATCTGAAGAAAAGAGGTAAGATCTTAAAAGAGGTAAAGCTTTGTGCTTTGATAAGAGTAAGATAAGCAAAATTTTTTGTTTAGAAATCATGAATTTAGGTATGTTTAATAGATTTTTTCCTAGTCTAGAAGCTAGGGCACAGTTGGAAGAAAGAGTTGATCTGAATAAATTTGATAGAAATAAATAAATATATGTTATTCCTATGCATAGAAAGAACTTTTGGACTAATAAATGGATGCAAGAACCTAGAAAGAACTTTTACAGATTGCAGGTCCAACACTGTGATCCTAGTGCGCAGTGTAGGAGAAGTTGGGGAACTTACAAGAGAAAGAGGGGATTGACACTATGTTATAACTATAGAAGACTGGAACATCTTGCTAAGGAATGCTCTTGTACAGACCCTATTTGTATTTGTTGTAAAATTGTTGGTCATGAAGTTGAGGATTGTCCAAAGATGATTGCTAAAGTCGAACAAATGAAGATGAGACATGAAAACTATGAAGGAATTCAAGAGAATAAGAGCATGTTAGAGAATCATCAAGAGAATGAGTTAGAAAAATATCAGACTATGTTATCACAGTTGAAAGAAATGATGAATCATCACAAGGATGTCAGTTTACCAGATATCTCTAAGGTAAAACAATGCATAAATGCAGGAATAGGAGACTTCGAAATATACTGTGTCTTGGATGAGGAAACACAAGTTAATATTATGAGAGAAGACACTTGGGAAATTTTGGGAAATCCTATTGTGTTACCTTCATTAGGAAGGATAGGCTTGTTCAAGGGAAAGATGATAACCCTGTGTGGAAGAGTTACTAATATACATGTTATCATCCATGGAACATCGATTGACGAGGAATTTGAAGTCATCAAGTTTGTTTAGAACAATGCCCCGTTTCCACTGTTTTTAGGAAAGACTTGGATCGAGAAGGATAATATCAGAAGGAGAGAAGAGGAAGAAGATGTAGAAAAGAAGAAGAAAGAACTAAGGGATTTCATAGCTAGAAAAATAAACCGACTAATAGAAGAACGAGAAATTAAGTCGAAGCAACAGTATGCAAGAGAATCAATTGTCGAAGTTGAAAGAACACAAGAAGGCTTGAAGGACCTATCCATGCAAGAAAGAAAAAAACCCACCCTGGAATTAATAAGAGAAAAGGTATTAACTTCGAACCCTTTGAGAGCACATCAGCAATGCAAAGTCACTACTGTAGGAGAAGATAAGAATATGAATGGAAAGAGGAATCCATAAACAGTTAGAGAGACTCAGATCACATGAAAGAAGGCAAGGAAGCTCAGTAAGAATAAATCCAAGTTTGAAAAGCTACATGAAGTTACATGGAAGACTTCACAGGAGGCAGGTTTGCAAGATTTGAACCTCACCGGAACAACAGAACTTCGTAGAATGGGACTTCACCCCGGTGAAGCTATATGACCGTTGGAGGCACCTTGACTGTTAGAATGATGCTCTAGAACAACTAGGAAACTCATTTATGGGAGGATGGACTGTGTTTGGGATGTTGAGACCATGCCATAATGGACAGATTCGCATTAATGGAAGCATTCCTTCTCGTTAGAAGAATTCGTTACGACACTCGCTTATTTCACCCATCAGACATTGTGCTGAGACCAATTTTTTCTACCTATGATTATCTTAGACAAGAAGAGAAGTGATTCTCTGTTGAGCTGTGTTACCACACCTTTCCATCCATTGTTTACTCCACCTGTCCGTTCGCCTACCCTGACCCGTCTGTTTAAAATTGAGGATGTCGGGCGAATGCAGTGAGTTAGAGAAGTCTTTCGAGGAGGTTCTTAAGAATTTTATGGCTGATAAATCTATGTCTAAAGGAGTACATGCATCGTCGACTAGGGGACTGCAGGCTTCCCCTTTGACTAGACGACATTCTGGACATACTAACCCCGTGACTAAGCAACGTAGTAAGAATCATGGAGATATGGTGAATGTGAAGCAAATCCCGTCGATATTACCAGATTATATCCCACATTTAGCTATCATTGTTAACCACAACAACATCCCACAGGAATTTGAGTACACTTTGATCACCGTGTACATCCCGAAAGGAATACGCGTAATTGGGAGTTAGTTGGGACAGATCCCACTACTGAAGAACAATGACTTTAACCTGGGGGATAGAAATAACTATGCGATGCTCTCACCTCACAGATACTTGATGAAGACAACTGGGAAGAAGCCTCACCTGGTCTCCCAGCCTTGGATTAAGGAGCTCGTGTAGTCCACTATACTCAATGTGATGAAGATCCCCCATTTTGGCCGACACCAGGAGGTTAACGCTTGCATTAAAATCCTCTTGTAATGCTACCATGGCAGATACTTGTGGCTCAACCGATGGATTACTGTGGATCCGACACTGATCCACCTGATTATAGGATTGAGAATGCAGGGACCTGACCCTCAACACTTTTACCCAAGGAAGACCTCAGATCTCTCCCTAGATTAGCGCATCAAGGAAGCATATGGAGAAGTTGAAAAAGGGAAGTGAGGCTACAAGGTAGCCTCTATCCAGGATGGTGTAGTGTGCCTCACTTGCCAACTCATAGCTGGAAAGCTCGTAAGAAATAATTGCCCCACATAGGTCATCGGGTTCATGGTGGACCTTGCAGGAAATTACGTAGAGGCAATGCAAATGAATTGGGTGAGTTACCTCGTTAATGAGCTCAAGAAAGACTGTCGCAAAGCTCAGGATTAGGGATATGAGTTCCACTTTAGTTGGTTGCTCATATTGATTGCATTTATTTCTTTGAAAATTCCAGAAGGAGCCACCTTCCCGGAGATTGAACCATCAAATTCATTGGCTGCTAGGTTCTCAACCTTGTGGTACACCAATGATATGTCGACGAAATGGCAGTTGAACGTTGTGTTCCATGCCTATTATCAGCAACTAAAGGTTGCCATTGAATCCTTTCCATGCATGACACCACACACCTTGCATCATTATCGACCTTTTGCAAAGTTCCACATAGATCAACATTTTATATATATCACTATGTGCAAAGATGAGAGCAAGGAAGAGTTGCAATCATATTACAAGCTAACAGATGACGACATGGAGCAGATCATGAAGGCGTGGCCGAAGGAGTTCCTTGTATCGGTCGATGATGTAGAACTCTCTGACCCTGACATCATAAGAAGCCCCTTGGTCACCCGGTTCGAGCATGTTGGACAGTCCAGTGCGAAGAGGAAGAAGAAAAAGGAGGAAGCCTAGAATATAGAGACCAATGAGGAGGACATCGCCTCTGAAGAAATTGAATCTGTCTCACCCACAGGAGGAGGAGGAGAAGACCAAGTAGATGGAAAAGGAGGAGGGGATGAAGGAGAAAATCAAGGAGAAGGCAAAGCTACACCATCAAAATATCCACCTACTCAAATACCGCAGAAGAGGAAGGTTTCTTCACAGAAACCTTCGACAAGAAAGAAGACCCGCACCAATAAGCCCTAGTTAGAGGCCATGCTCATAGAGGATGATATCAATCTAGTCCATAGAGCCATGGAGGATGCATCTGAAGATCTCTTGCAGAGATATGGAGTGAACAAGGAGGAGTTGTATGGAAGGGTTGAGAAGGAATTCAAGGAAATATAGCAGACTATTCGATCTGTCTGCGCAATGCCCACTGCGCCTTCCTCGTCGGAGACTGCAGAATTGGGGGATGAGCCCGCCCAACTATCACTTGTTTTGTGGGCTTTATGGACCTAGCAAGGGGTTCTTATGGTTTTTGTAATGGGTTATGGGATGTCATCCATGGGTTTACCCATGTTTAAGCCTTATTGTAAAAGTATAAATAAGTAGGAATGTATGATAGGAAGGAGATCCTAGAGAAGTGATGTAAGAGACTTAGAGAGAGAAGTCTAAGTAGCTAAGTGCAAGTAGTTTTGACTGATTTGTGCAACATAATGTGTATGTAAGGTTCTGTGCTTTAAAAGGAGTTGGCTCTATGCCTTGACCTAATTTTGGGAAGGAGGATCGGGTGTTCAGTGTGCAGATCTCTTATCCTCTGCCAAGCTTGGCTCTGTGGCTTAGTGCACAAGAGAAGATGAATGTAAGAGATTAAAGAATAATAAAGAAGATGAAGTAGTTGGTGGACCTTACCCCACACTGGGGTGAACCACGTATATCTTGTGTCTTTGGTGTGCTTTGTGCTATGTTGTGTTTGTCATTTATCTGCTTAGTGCTTTTGTTATGTATAATAGATAGATTTGATGTTGCTTAGTGCTTCACTTGTGATTTATGAATAAATGCTAGAACTAACTCATGGCTATGTGCTAAGTGGTTGAAGTACTTAATATTTATTGTTACTGTGATGATCTGTCTTAGGGTTTCATTCTGCGATGTTAATAAAGATAATGAACTAATGCGTATCATCTATTAAGTGTTATTAAAGTACCTGCAAAGTGTTGTAATCACAGATTTGTGTCCCAGCTTGGTTTCATACACTAGAGTCATGTAACCCCCCCTACCTCTACCTCATGTTAGACTTCGCCTGCTTCATAGGTGTTTCTGAAAGGGTCGATAGCTAGGGTTTAGTTGGTGCATTGTTGAAGCATTGAATCTTGTATCTGCCCTTATGCCAACACAAGGCACGCAACTCACCAAGCTTCAAATTCAGAAAATGCTTTCCCCTCTTCCTTGGGCACTGAATGCAATGAGTTGACTAGATTAGAATGACTCGAGACAAGTCACAGGTGAGTGTTGGGGGCCTGTTGGCCCTTGGCCAAGTTTTGGAGAACCTTGGTCATTGCTTGACCATTTTTGGGACTTTGACAAGATGGTCGAAGGAAGAGCGCAAGGTGAAGCAGAGATCGTGGGATCTCGACCCCTTTTAGGGAATTTTTGGGTTTAGGGTTTATGTAATGGGTATGGGGATGTCGGCCCATGTGTTTACCCGTATTTAGGCCCTTTTTTAATGTACAAATAGAAGGCTAGGCGATGTAATTAAAGACCTAGTGGCGATTATGTGGTAGTGTGACATTGTGCTAAGTGCAAGTCATGTAAGTAGTCAAATCTATGTGATTGAGCTAGCTCTGTGCATTCTGTGTTGAGAACTTGCAGAGCTGAGTGCAAGTGATTGTAAGGAAGGATTTGTGCTATAACCTAGCTCAAGGAAGTAGGGTCTGACGAGGTGTGCACAAATATCTTGTCCTATGTGAAGTGGGTTCTTGTGGCTATGTGCTTGTGGAAGATTGACAGAAGATAATAAAGAAGATAAGAGTTGGTGGATGTAGCCCCACACTGGGGTGAACGACATATATCATGTGTTGTGGTTGCTTTGTGCTTATGGTTTTTATGTGATTGTTGTGATTTATGATTAATGTTGTGATCTATTTGTTAGATGAATTTGATATAGTATCTTAGTGATTAGTGATGTGAATGAATGTTAGATCTGATCTATTTCTATAAGCTAAGTTCTTGGATGTGTTAGATCTTGTGAATACTGCGTTGTTCTGTAATTAGGGTTTTCTCTTGCAAAGTGAATATTGATGAATGATAATTGCTAAGTGCTTTGTTAGAGTGTTGTAATCACATATGTGTGTCCCAACTAGGTTGTAGATACTTGAGTCCTACAACCACCCCTGCCTCTACCTCGGGTGACACTTCATCTGATTCACAAGTGTTGTTGAAAGGGTTGATAGTTAGGGTTTTGTTGGTGCGTTGTTGAAGCATTGAACCCTGGGTCTACCCCTATGCCAACAAATGGTTCTGTTGCTGGGACCTGAAACTGTGATTGCTAGTAATTTAAGAAAAGGGAAAGATCTGTGCGTAGATCGATTGCTTTAGTGTGTAGTATTATACTTGAATGTGAAGATCTGTGCTAAGAAAGAAATTGTATCTGAAGAAAAGAGGTAAGATCTTAAATATTTGTGCTTTGAGAAAGATAAGATAAGTGAAAATTTTTGTTTCAAAAGAATTGATCTAGGTATGTCTAATAGATTTTTTCCTAGTCTGAAAACTAGGGCACAACTAGAAGAAAGAATATTTGATATGGGTAGATATGATAGAAGTAATGAAAGATATGTTATTTCTATGCATAGAAAGAATGTTTGGACTAACAAATGGATGCAGGATCCTCAAAATATTTTTTTGTAGGTTAGTTACTATGACCCTAGTGTGCAGTACATGAAAGGTTGGGGAGTATTTAAAACAAAGAGAGGATTAACTCTTTGTTATAGTTGCAGAAGACCGAGACATATTGCTAATGAATACCCTGGTAGAGGTCCTAGTTGTCTTTGCTATACAGATATGGACCATGAAGTTTTGGAGTTCCCTAGAATGATTTATAAAGTTGAAAATATGAATATGAAACAAGAAAACCATGAGAAAGGCCAAGAAACTAAGTATATGATAGAACCCCAGAAAAAATCAGAAACTGTATTATTACAGATGAAAGAAAACCTAAATGATCACAGAGACATCAACTTATCAGAGGTGTTAAAAGAAAAAGAATGTATAGAAACAAGAATAGGAGACTTTAACATAGACTGTGTTCTGGATGAGGAAACACAAGTGAATATCATGACAGAAAGAACTTGAGAAATTTTGGGAAATCCTGTTATGGTTCCTTTGTTGGGAGGAAGAGGCTTGTTTAAAGGAAAATTGATAACCCTATGTGGAAGACTTACCTAGATACCTATGAGTTCTCATGGAACTTCGACAGAAGAATAATTTGAGGTCATTAAGTTTGTTGAGAATGTCTCCCCATTTTCTATTTTATTAGGAAGAAATTGGATTGAGAAAGATCGGATACGAAGGAAACAAGAAGTGGAAGAGTTAGAACATAAAAATCAAGAACTAAGGGAATTCATAGCTAGAAGATTAGCGAACTTACTGGAAGAACAAGAGGACCAGTCAAAGCTACTGAGGACCAGAGATCTAGATTTCAAAGTTGAAAGAACACGGGAAGACTTGACACACCTGTCTGTACAAGAGAGTAGGGCACCTACTCTAGAAAGAAAAGAAGTATTTCCCTTGAATGACCCGCAGTGGTGCGAAGTTACTATGTTAAGAGAAGATAAGAAAAATAATGTAAAGAGGAACCCAGTGACTCAAATCACAGGGAAGAATGCCAGAAATCTCAGCAAGAAGAAAGAAAAGTTAGAAAAATTGTAGGAATTTCCAGAGAGAACTTTGCAGAAGGAAGCTTTACAAAACTTGAAGTTCATCGGGATATCCGAATAGTGAAGATTGGCACTTCACAATGGAGAAGAAATATGATCATTGGAGGCATCCTGACCATTAGCCTGACACTCTAGAATGGCTCGAACTATATTTATGGCCGGTAAGATCGCCTTTAGACCATTGGGACGGTGCCACAACGAATGGAATTGCATTGATTAAGGCATTCCTACTCGTTGGAGGAATCCGTTATGATGTTAGCTATTTATTCCGTTGAGCGTTGCATCGAGAACACTTTTGCAAACAATGCTTATTCGATCCCACAGAGAACTAGTTGCTTTCACGTTGTGCCTATCGAGATTTTGCCACATGTTTTGTTACATTGAGTATTTGATCATCGACCCGATCTTGAGCGTTCATGTCAGGTGATTTCATCGCAGTAGAGAAATCCATTGAAGATATCCTCATAGACCTCATGGTTGAGAAGGTCATGTCTACTAGAGTTCAAGCCTCATCGATGAGAGGAGTGCAAGCATCCCTGTCGACTACTCATGGATTTGGACCATCCTGAGATGCGATTGAGAAAAGAACCAAGCATCATGATGACTTGGTTAATGCGAATATCATCCCATCCATCCTGCCTGACTATATCCTACCTCTGGATGGCGCGGTTAGTCGTGATAGTGTCCTGAGGGACTTCCACTACACCTTGATTACTGTGTACCTCCCAACGGGGATACACGCAGTAGGAACACAGTTAGGACAATTCATGATGTTGAGGATAAGTGACTTCAACTTGGGAGACCGCAAGAACTATGGAATGCTCACCCCACATAAGTATTTGACCAATACCAAGGGGAAGAATTCAAAGATCATCCCCCATCCGTGAACTATGGATAGTGCGAGGTCCACTATCCTCAACATCATGAAGATATTGCACTTTGGAAGGAATCAGGAGGTTAACGCATGCGTTAAAATCCTGTTATCGTGCTTCCATGGTGGTTATCTATGGATAAACATATGCATCACCATAGATATGGCGTTGATACATCGGATCACCGGATTAAGCATGCAAGGACCTGATCCACAAGAATTTTATCCAGGGAAAGCTGCAGATCACGCCCTAGTGCAGAAAATTAAAGACACCTACGGTGATGTGGAAAAGGGGAAGCGAGGTTACAAGGTAGCCTCCATTTAGAATGGCACAGTGCGCCTAGTATGTTAGTTGATCGCTGGTAAGCTAGTAAGGAAGAACAAACCCACATAGGTCACATGGTTCATTGTTGACCTCGCGGGAAAATGCGTGGAAGGGCTACAGATGAACTTGATGAGCTAAATCATGAACCAGTTAGAAAAATACTATCGTGAAGCTTAGGATCAAGGCTATGAGTTTCATTTTAGTTGGTTGTTGATCCTCATTGCCTTCATTGCTTGGGATATGACGGAAGGTGTGACCTTCCCTGAGATTGAGCCGTCTGAACCCTTGGCTACGAATTTCACCACACTCTGGTACTCGAGCAACATGGCTAAGCAATGGCAGTCCAACGTGGTGTTCCACACCTACTACCTACAGTTAAAGAGGGCTATTGAGTCTTTCCCTCGCATGATGTCAAACACCTTGCACATTTTTTGGCCATTTGTGAAGTTCTGCGCAGATATGAATTTTATTTATATCACTGCATGTGGAGATGAACATAAAGAAGAGCTCCAGTCTTATTACAAGCTCACCGAGGAGGAAATGGAAGAAATCACTAAGGAGTGGCCCGCAGAGCTCCTTATACTAGTCGACCAGGCATAACTATCTGACGTCAATCTCATCGGAAGTCTTTTGGTTTCTCGCGAAGAGTATGATGCACCCAACAATAGCAGAAGGAAGAGGAAGGAAGAGGTACATGAGATGAACAACGTATCCGAAGAGACTACTTCAAATTCACCTGGAGGGGGAGGTGATGACGAAGTAGACAAAGAAGAGAAAAATGGGGAATAAGACAAACAGAAGCAAGGAGAAGTAACACCGCCTCAGGATCTTGATGAAGCTAAGACATCCAAGAAAATAAAGGTTTCCCCCATGAAACCTACATCACGGAAGAAGTCAAAATCTAGTAAACCACAGATGCAGATTATACTCACGATGGATGACATAGATTTCATCATCCCCGCTATCTCAGATACCTCCGAAGATATTTTACAGTGCAATGAAGCCAAGCAAGAAGCCATGTATGACTGCATCAAAATAGAACTGAAAGGGGTACAACAAGTCCTCTACTCTATCCGTACAGTGTCCACTGCACCCCCGTCATCAGAAGGAAGAAAGTTGGGAGATGAACCTTCCCAACTACGTCGAATAGCAGATGCAACCAAATATTATCTTCATCATGTCTGGGAGGAAAAAGAGCAGGCCACATAGGCCTTAAAGAAAGCACAAGAGGATTCCATAGAGAAATTTTGGGTTGCGCAGCAAGAAAAATATGACATCCAAGCCAATTTTGCAGAGGATAGAGCTTAGATCTAGAAGGAGAGAGAACAACTACTCGCAAAGTAGATTGGAGTTAAAGAATCAATCACTAGATCACTTCTCTCTTTGACACACTTAGAACATAAGGAAGAAGACCCAGTAGAAGACCAAGTGGTGAAGCTTGCTGAGGCCATTCAATAGCTCCAATAGAGGGTAGAAAAATTGGAGTTACAAGTCATGCCAAGCACTTCGCAGGAAGTGTGAGACCAAAGAGAAGAAACTGCCCGGAGTGTAGTCCAGAGAATCAATACATTGGCCTTAGAATGTAATCAGCTCAGTAGTCGAAGTGCAAAAACTTACAAGCGCCTTGCAGAGGACCTTGAACTAAGGACATTGGAGTCACAACTTCAAGAGGCCAAGTAGCAAGCAG
>JASDQU010308672.1:38911-52877 GCA_032191745.1 Picea mariana
ACGCATATATGAATTTTATTTATATCATTGTGTGTGGAGATGAACATAAAGAAGGGCTCCAGTCTTATTACAAGCTCACCGAGGAGGAAATGGAAGAAATCACTAAGGAGTGGCCCGCAGAGCTCCTTATACTAGTCGACCAAGCATAACTGTCCGATGTCAACCTCATCAAAAGTCTTTTGGTTTCTCATGAAGAGTATGATGCACCCAACAATAGCAGAAGGAAGAAGAAGGAAGAGGTACATGAGATGAACAACGAATCTGAAGAGACTACTTCAAATTCACCTGGAGGGGGAGGTGATGACGAAGTAGACAAAGAAGAGAGAAATGGGGAAGAAGACAAGCAGAAGCAAGGAGAAGTAACACCACCTTGAGATATTGATGAAGCTGAGACATCCAAGAAAAGAAAGGTTTCCCCCATGAAACCTACATCGCGGAAGAAGTCAAAATCCAGTAAACCACAGATGCAGACTGTACTCATGATGGATGACAGATATTTCATCATCGCCGCTATCTCAAATACCTCCGAAGATAATTTACAGTGCAATGAAGCCAAGAAATAAACCATGTATGACTGCATCGGAATAGAACTAAAAGGGGTAAAACAAGCCCTCTACTCTATCCACGTAGTGTCCACTGCACCCCTGTCATCAGTAGGAAAAAAGTTGGGAGATGAACCTTCCCAACTCCGTCGAATAGAAGATGCGACCGAAGCTTATCTTTGTCATGTCTGGGAGGAAAAAGAGTAGGCCACATAGGCCTTAAAGAAAGCACAAGACGATTCCATAGATAAATTGCAGGTTGCGCAACAAGAAAAAGATGACATCCAAGCCAATTTTGCAGAGGATAGAGCTCAGATCCAGAAGGAGAGAGAACAACTACTCGCAGAGTAGATTGGAGTTAAAGAATAAATCACTAGAGCACTTCTCTCTCTGACGCACTTAGAACAGATGGAAGAAGACCTAGTAGAAGACCAAGTGGTGAAGCTTGCTGAAGCCATTCAGTAGCTCCAACAGAGGGTAGTAGAATTGGAGTTACAAGTCATGCCAAGAACTCTACAGGAAGTGTGAGACCAGAGAGAAGAAACTGCCCAAAGTGTAGTCGAGAGAATCAATACATTGGCCTTAGAATGTAATTATCTCAGCAGTCGAAGTGCATAGACTTACGAGCGCCTTGCAGAGGACCTTGAACTAAGGACATTGGAGTCACAACTTCAAGAGGCCAAGTAGCAAGCAACAACGGTGCAAGCACAAATGAAACCTCTGTCAGTGGTTGAGAGGATGAAAAGGACCCAGGAACAACACATGGTTTAGCAGCAGGTCCATGCTTTATAGAGTAAGGTTATGGAAGTGACTCAGCGACTCCAGCTTGTGCAGGATGAAGCTTTCACACTTTTTGAGGAAATTGAAGGACGAGGAATAGAACTAGAACAAGTGGTCACTACAGTGGAACAACACTTGGAAGGACCTGTGACAGAGAAGGTTATTCAAGAGTTTGCCGAGTAGGAGGATTTGGAAAAGCAACATGTTGAGGCAGCTCGAGGCATTCGAGGCAGAGTTCAATAGATCAGAGTGACTCGAGATGAGTCACATGTGAGTTTTGGGGGCCTGTTGGCCTTTGACCAAGTTTTGGAGAACCTTGGTCAGTTCTTGACCATTTTTGGGACTTCGATAGGCTGGTCGAAGGAAGAGCGCAAGGCCAAGTGGAGATCACGGGATGTCAGCACCTTTTTAGGGCATTTTTGGGTTTAGTGTTTACGTAACGGGCATGGGGATGTTGTTCCATGGGATTACCCATGTTTAGGCCCTTTTGTAATGTATAAATAGAAGGCTAGGCGATGTAAGTAAATACCTAGTGGAGGTTATGTGGTAGTGTGACATTGTGCTAAGTGCAAGTCATGTAAGTAGTCGAATCTATGTGAATGAGCTAGCTCTGTGCATATTGTGTTGAGAACTTGGAGAGATGAGTGCAAGTGATTATAAGGAAGGATTTGTGTTGTAACCTAGCTCAAGAAAGGAGGATCTGGTGAGGTGCGCACAGATCTGTTGTCCTATGCGGAGTGGGTTCTTGTGGATCAGTGCTGTTGGAAGATTGACATAAGATACTAAATAATAGAAGAGTTGGTGGACGTAGCCCCACACTGGGGTGAACCACATATATCTTGTGTTGTGTTTTCTTTGTTCTTATGGTTGTTATGTGATTGTTGTGATTTATTCTTAGTGTTGTGATCTATTTGTTATATGAATTTGATATAGTATATTAGTGATTAGTGATGTGAATGAATGTTAGATTTTATCTATTTCTATATGCTAAGTGCCTGGATGTGTTAGATCTTGTGAATACTACGTTGTTTTGTAATTAGGGTTTTCTCCTGTGGAGTGGATATTGATGAATGACAATTTATAAGTGCTTTGTTAGAGTGTTTTAATCACATATCTGTGTCCTGGCTAGGTTGTAGACACTTGAGTCCTACAACCACCTCTGCTTCTACCTTGGGTGAGACTTCATCTGCTTTGCAGGTGTTGCTGAAAGGGTTGATAGTTAGGGTTTTGTTGGTGCACTGTTGAAGCGTTGAACCCTGGGTCTACCCCTGTTCCAATAGAGACCATTGATTCCTAGGGGGGGGGGATTGATCCAGGTGGATATTGGTGACCACCCACTTGTACCAACTATCTCCTCTTGTCAGTTTTTAGTTCAACACGTTCTTCTGTACTTCTTTGTAATTGTGGGTTCTACACTTTTGGGGTTGTCTGAATCCCTACACATCTTCCATATGGATACTGGTGGCCTCCCACCTAATCCAACCGGATTATCTTGTATGTTTTCATGTTAGCACATCATTTTGTACTTCCAGGGACATTTTGGGGCTCTGAACAGTGTTATTTTGGTTTGCCACAGTTAAACTATAGACAGAGTCAGAGTTTGAAAACATAATGTGTAGTTCTCTAAAATACATTTCCAATGGGTTATCACGTTCCTAAAACAAATATCATATGCAAAAGTTACGACCCCGAGAAGTTAATGTACTAACTTACCCAAATGGGGCCCACACGACTTTTGGCGTTTCATCTCCTAGGGTTAGGGTTTTGGATGTATAGGGTTTTGGAATTCATGTTTATCATAAAAAGGCCTTCAGAGCCTCGTTGTAATCCTCTTCTGGCGAATTATAGTAATCATCACATCTCTTATCGAAGATAAATATGCCACGATTCTAGGGAGTCTTGCACTTCGTATTTTTATAGCCTCTTTACAATTATTTCATTAATAGAAATAAAGTATTGTTGTACTTCTCTGTTTTTGGAAATTTTCATGAGTATTTCATTGTAATATCTATGCTTTCATTTTGTTTCGAACATAATCTGGATCACTCAGGCCCCTCTTGGGTTAGGCATACCTACTTTAGTGAGGGAGGCCCCTTTTCATCCACTATATCCCATTTGTGTGCTTTGAACTTTTTTCTTTACTTTGGTGTGCTATTTGATTATTAGTTGGCCTTATGATTTTGTATTGCATCATGAGTTTTCATTTTTATGGTTAGTGGAGCTCCCGTGACTCCCTTAGTTAGTGCTACCCAACCCATGGTATTTTCTCATATCATGGGGATGAATCCTTTTGTATTTCCGAGTGGTTCGTCGAATCATGATACTCTACCAATACCTTGGGCCTCTAATCATTTTTATCTTGGTATTTCAGACATGTCTTTACACTTTCCATCCTCTGTCTTGTCACCTTATGTGAATCCTAATTTTGGGTCTAGAGGCATGATGCCTTTGTATTCTCCCTTTTCATTTGGTGGCAGTCATATTCGTCAACCAACTCTTACAATAGGAGGTTTGAATCTTTATTCCTATGGATACAATCCTAGCTTCACTTTTCTAGGAGAAAGTTCTCAAATGGGCGATCATTCTACTTATTAATTTCCATCCATATATCCTTCTTCCACTATGTCGGTTCCTATGAATGTTTTTTCCATGGAGGACCTCCATCTATCCTCTAGTGTTTCATCTAGGGGAAGTCAATTTTATAGTATGGGAAACCCCCTTAATGAAGTTCCTTCATTTGGGGGAAACATATATCCTCACCTGAGTAACCCTTGTCATGTCGCTTTCTCTTCGCAAGTGGCTTCCTCGGTGATGATGCCCTTACAACCCTTTATGAATCAGTTTGGAGGAGGATACTATCCTACCAAACAGGGACATGGTGTACACCAAAGCCCTTCTTGGCCCGCAATTTCTCAAAACCAGTCTTTCCTGGAACCTTTGTCTCAAATGCTGCAACCAGCTGCCACTAGTCTAGTCACTGCAAGTCATACTGGAATTATATCACCAACCTCTGCTAATCATGTTGGAGATATGTCAACAACCTCTGCAAGTCATATTTAATACCAGCAACCAACCATTGCAATTCATGCTAGGGGCACAACTCTAGTCACTCCTAGTCATATTGCACATACAACACCAACCTCTAGTAGTCCTGTTGGGGATTCATCAACAACCTCTACAAGAGATGTTGAAGATGAGATACTAGCCTTTGAAATTTATGTTGGGAGCATGTCACCAGCCATTGCAAGTCATGATGGGAGAATTCATATGATTGGGAAGCATCGACGTATAGAACATAAGCCAAAGTTCCTTTGTATACTTTCCAAAGGAGGTCATCTAACTCATTTGTGCCATGCTACTGCTGTGGTACGAGAAGCATGGTCATTATATGATAGCCCTTCGATTTCTAAGTCGTCTTTGGTTTCCCAACCTTCTTTGGTTGATACAACATTCGTATCGATGCAATCTTAGGTTGACACCACTATTGTTTTGGGGGGTGATTCATCTCTTGACCTTGTTGTCTCGCATCCTGTTCAACCAACGATCTTGCTAATGCAATCTTCGGCCAACATCACTCTTGTTTTGAGGAGTGATGCATCTCTTGACAATGTTGTCTCGCATCCTTTTCAACCAACGATTGAATAAGTGGTCATGCCGATGCAATATTTGGTCGATCCCACTCTTATCTTGGAGAGTGAAAAGTCTAAGGAAGTGACATTGTCAATGCAATCTTTGGTAAATACCACTCTTCTTTTGGGGGGTGATGTGTCTTTCAACCATGTCCTTAGAATTTCTAGTTTTGTACCTCCTGAATAAAGGAGCATTCCACTCTCTTTGAATACGCTCCATCCAAGTCCTAGGGTGAATTCCTTTGATTGGAATGATCTTGTAGAGCCTCAAATTCCTTCTTCTACACTAATCCATATGGATATCAATGGCCACCCACCTTTTCCAACTGGCTCAAAACATTTTTCTGACAATTTTGGCAATTTACTATTTTTTGCAGTTTTAACTTTTGGGGCCATTTTGAGGGCCTAAATGAAGGGTTTTTGGGATTGAGTTACTCAATTATATCCAAAGGCATTATTGAGCCCCCAAAATGAATCACCTCAATGATACCTTTCCAACGGGCTATCACACGCCTAAAATGGAGATCGTATGCAAAAGTTACGACCCTGGGAAGTTGATGTACTAACTTACCCAAACGGGGCCCACATGAATTTTGGCACTTCATCTCCTAGGGTTAGGTTTTTGGATGTTTAGGGTTTTTGGCATTCTTTTTTATTGTAAAAAGGCCTTCAGAGCCTCATTGTAATCTTCTTCTTGCGAATGTGCGCACTCATCACATCTCTTCTTAGAGATAAGCCGCCACCCTTCTAGCAAGCTTGTTTCCGCTGCATTTTACAGTTTCAGCTTATTTCATTATTTAATAGAAAACCAATTTTACTATATCTCTGTTATTTTGTGTTAAGAACCTGTTAATAATCTGTATTCATTTTGTTTTTCTCATAAAATCTGGATCATACACCCTTCCAGATAAGGGTCATTCTTCTATATATTGTAGATAAGGTAACCTCTACAAGTATTTTATCCTCATTGACTTGGAAAGTTGTGGGTTTTCCAAAGATTGTGTCATCTATTTGTGAGTTGTTGACTTTCAACAGGAGTCCTGCATGGGAGCCTTGGCCTCCCCCATGATATGCTGCTTAGAACAACATCTGAGTCTTGTTTAAGATCTTTTCCAAATTTATCAAAAATACAAAAGATTACCGAGTGAACTTGTCTCTTTCACACTCGTTAATTGGATTTGAAAGGATGTCTATTTAGTGTAAGTTTAACCCTTTTTCAGACCAAGTAGACTAATTTTGGAAAATGAATACTCTAGTCACTAGTGGATAGAAGAGTTATTCTAGGTATTGTTTTATACTTTTTCGGGCCTAGGGGACTAAATTTACGAAAAATGACATTCTTGGGAGTTAAGTTGTAATTTCATCTCAGTCTCTTTCCTGCAGTATTGAGCCTATTTTCGGTTCTTTCTTTCGTGTTATAAGCCTATTACCTCAGCAATTTTCATCACCAACCAAGTAGATCCTTGTTTATATCCTTTGCAGCTTGACACCCTATACCTTATGAGGAAACATTTCTCCGAGTGTACATGTCCTGCATGCACCTCCTTGCATTGAGCATAGGTATGTTCCACTGTTGGAACTAGTTTCTTACTCGTGACACTTTTTTCCTCCTATGTATCATAGCATTAATTTGTTTATGAAAAAACAAAAAAAGACGGGCATGAAAGGAATATTATCTCATATTGGCAGCAATCATGTCGCCTTTGAACATAACACAAACATTTTAGTCCACTTGTAATCCAAATTTTTGGTTTAGCATGACCTTAGGAAGCTGAGATTGTTACTTAGAGTTTACTCCTCTGACTAGTTACTCTTCCAGTCCCTATGGAGAGTTTGATTGGTGTCTTGTGCATCACAACGTTTCATTATCAAGTATATGTTTCCAAAGTCCTCCATATGTCTCATGCTCTTGTTCAAAGGATGTCTATAAGCATGTGTCAGCCATTTCTCAGAATTCTTGACTTTGCATGTCATCCATACCCTTAGTGTGTCTCAAAGTTACATGAAGTTGTAGTCCTACCATGCACCCTAGTCCTCCTTTCATTATGGGTAGGTAACCTTGAACCCAATAGTCGACATCTTCTCATTGGTCATTGACTGGGAGGTTTCCCTTGTTTTCGATGGCAAGAAATATATTCACACATTGGAATTCATGTAGTGTCTTGGATGCCATTATCCTTATTAGTGGTTTCTTCACCTTTATTGGCATTTTTCATTATTGGATGTTATTCAGAGGGTCTTTTTCATGCACTGCTTGCATCTGGTGCATGAGAAAGACACACAGGTTCATTGGTTCATGAATATGTTCTTCATGTGAGTTCCTCCAAATCATGAAGCTATTGTTTTTTACCTCGTGCTGATTGATGAGAGATGCCTTAATTCTCTCCTTTCAGTGAGTTTCCTTCCATCGAATTCAACTCATATATTCTAGAAACTGGTCCTAGAGTCCTATGAGTACTTAGAGGCTTGTAGTCATCAATGGAAAGTTCTCTTGCCATCGACAGTTGGGAATACATCAATGTCTCATGATCGATGGATTATTCAAGTGTTCGACCTCAACACCTCTATTCACACTTGTGAGAATGTGATTGATGATTTGATACCTACTTTCATTATCGGTAGGTTGTATCACATTTGTTAACGGTATACCTTAATGACCGGTAATCAAACAAAGTCTCATTATGTGCGACCTCAACTCCTTTATTCACATGATGTGGACTTGCACCTTTGGTGGATCATGTTGGAGACTTGAAGACATCAGTTTATAGTCACATATTTCCTAATCTATTTCTATCATTCATTGGACCATTACCTATATGACTTCAATGATCATGGGAGATCAGATTGTACTCCATTGTATAGAGATATATTCAGATTGATTTTGAGACTAGTTTTCACTGGGCCTTGTTCATGACTATGACATCCTATGGCATGTATCTACTTTGTATTTCCTATTCATGGCCATGAATTGTCGTTTGGTATATATCCACATGGATCTGCAGTGTAATTCAAATTGGCATCCATGTGTCCAAAGTCATTACGGATTGTAATATTCTCATGAGCAACTAGTTCATCCAGTTGGGTCTCTATTACTCCACTTCTAGGAATTATAATGTGTTTCGGCCATCACAAATACTCCTCTAAACTCACACATTAGGGAGCATCTGTTATATCAATATTTTCATCACCCCATGCAACTTTCTCAGAAGGATTTTTCCATTTCCCTATGCAGACTTGAATTCCCCTTTTGCATTCCCCAGAGCTAAAAATCATATTTTATGACATATATGTGCCCTATCCGTTATATAGCATGCATATACATAAGTTGCACCACTACACCCTGTGTACATCGAGTTTGGTGCTCAAAATTAAAAATTGTGTCGGTTTTCCATGTCACGGCATGGGATCCTTGATCCTTAACCTTCCATATACTGGAAACGTCTCGACTCGACCCTTTAGTTCCATTTGAAGGCTACAAATGGGCCATATACAAACCATGGAAGAGGAAACTAATTCAACTTTTGAGAGCAAAGTTACAATGGAGAAATTATTCACTTCATATTGAGTATGCATCCCTTTGTCCTTTAAAGTATGAACACACTGTTCAGCCCCCAAGCTCTTCCCTCTTTGATGGAGAACCTCATTGTCTCTCTTATATGAGCTTGCCTTTGGTGGAGGATTGAAGTGGTGGAGGCCCAGATGGAAGGGACTTATTTTCTCGGTTTCAAGACGTGCCAACACAAAATTTTGTCATTTGTATACTTTTGTTCATATTTTAATAGAAATACTCTTTTCTCATCCAATTAATATCTTGCAAATATTTGAATTGTTATTCCATGGGCATATTTGTTATGAATGTTGATGGATTATGTTATTATATGTGCTAACAATATGTATTGTCACCATATTATTGCGTATATTAGTTGTTCAGTACAAGTTGAAGGTATAAATCTTTGAGTCGAGTCCTCAACGGTGGTCTTCATCAAACATTCAGACAAGGTAGACTCTTTATCCTGTCTTGTTAGCATTTTCATTTATATAGAATACATGAGATTAGAGTTGATTTATGAAGTCACTCCATCTATTGTGGTTTACCACATTCCATAGAGTGATTTTCCTCGTAACACTTGCATTTCTATATCTCCTATAGGGAGTCTCTCATCTAGAGCATATAAAATCATGGAAGACATGGAATTTTGCAATTATAGCATCTTCTTTTCCATACGCTCCTAATTTTCCTCCATCTTATTTTCCATCTCTTTCCTATTTTCATCCATTTCCTTTTTAATGTATTCCTAGGAATGTGATAAATCCATTGGTTTCAACATACTAGCACTAATTTCGTCAACTTGGTTCTTTAATTGGGTTAGCCTGTTTTCTACACTTTCTTCAAATGCCATGTTTGATTTTTTATGAGGAGTGAACATATTATTTCTTGTAGATCCCTTTTCCATGTGAGAAAATAATAATTCTTCTCTTTTTCCTCTTTATCACAACTTTTGAATTATCAAAAATATATCTTCCAATCAAAAGTTATGCTAATTGTAAGTTGTGTACCTTTCAAACCATTAATTTGGAGTATGTTTGGATGGATGACATTTGTTTTGATATATCTATGAAATTTGAACCCTTCTAAATATGAAATTTTGACATGTAGTACACTGATATGACCTTTTGAACTCTGGAATATTTCATAAGATGGACCTCCACTAATAAATGATTATAGCACATATACCAACATGACTTGTTTATGTTGGATTACTGAGAGGGGGAGGTGAATCAGTAATAGAGAAATTCAATCCTTTTCAACCAAAAAATGCAAGTGTTATATTAATGTAGCATCATCATCCAATAGTTTCAAAGTAAATAAACAATGAACAAATGAGAAATCATACACATACGCAATACACCAATGTCTTACATGTAAACCCAAAGCGGGAGAAAACCACATAATGATTTTTCTTATATATCTTTAATAGTTACATTCATTGGAAGCACCAACTTCCTTTGTTTTCCAGCTGCAACTGGAAGGAGGCTCCAACCCCCTAATTTCTTAGGCTACAACCCGAGGGAAGCTCCAACTCCCCAATTCTCTGGCTACAACCAGAAGGAGGCTACGAACCCCTATGTTCTCCAACTACAACTGGAAGGTCGCTAGAACCACTTGTCCTTGCCCCGTCCAACTGCCTTGAAATATAAGTAGAATGATGGAACCACTGTCACACTATCGTCGTGTGATATACTACTGTAAACATGTACCAATCAACATGTACCATAAACAAGTGCATCAATCATGCACCAAACTATACCCTAAAAAACTGCATAAACCATGCACCAACCTGTACCAAACAACTTGCAATCAGCATGTACCATAAACAAGTGCATCAACCATGCACCAAATTGTACCTCAACCTGTACAATCAACACATGCATCAACCATGCACCAACCTATACCTCAACATGTACCATCAATGAGTGCATCAACCTTACACCAAATATGTACTAATCATGCATGACTAGTTTTGGATTAGTCAACAACCTTAACTTGAAATAATCATAAATATGCACTTGTAATGAATAAAGCTATGAAAATGATACACAATGTTATTCAGTGTCTTTTATGCAATTCATCCATATTTCACTACTTGGAACCTCTCAGAAAAGGAGTTATAGCAAAAATGGCATACCTTATTGAATTTTGGCTTATTCTAGAGAGAGAACTTGTAGAGTGTGCTCCACATGGAATATTTGTTGTATGGATCTGAAAATGGTACAAATAATACTAAATATTTTAATATAACTAAAATTTGGTCTTACTGAATTTGGATCTGTTATCAATAAGTTATGACGTTTTTACCCGAAACACATGTTTTAGACTAGTTTCAGGACTAGCCACAAACCCTATTTTCCACAGAGTGCAACTCCAAAAATACAATGACCCACAAGCTGAAATTTGTACCATGGCTACTTGGATATGTTTCATCAATGACCTCCCAATTTCATAGTCTGAAACATTCTAGAAATTTTTTTATTGTGAAAATGGTGATATGACCTGTAAATAATATACCTTAGAAATCATCATCAAAAACATTTATCCTCCCTTGAATTTTGACCTTTTTTACTTCACCTTTCCTCTGAAATTCAGCTTAGATATCCTTTGGTTACCTCAGTAACTTGTAGATATTCAATATTCTCAAGTGTTATTAAAATGAGAGAGCCTTGCCTCTTATTTATACTTTCACGTAGCTTCCTCAAGGGGTTACCTTTTAACCATATTAGCCCACTTTCCTTATTTTAGGCTTAACCCAATTCTAACCACTTGTACACTTAGTAATTTATCCATTAACTTTATTTTTTAAATAATTTATTTTGTATTCACTTTGACTTATAGTACACTCATCACGTCACTTTATTATTTACCTTCTAAAATCTCTTAAACCACTTTGACTACTTTGACTTTTTGGGGTTTCTAGATGACTCATGAGGGTTCTCCAACTTCACATGGCCATAACTCTCTAACCGTGAGAAGTTATGTGACATTACATATACCACTGGATATGTAATGACATGTACTATCCATCTAGAATAGTCTTACCTACAAATATATCAAAACTCATACCATTATCCATCAAACAAACTTGGGTCCATTACCCAAACCTTTGTGCTACCAGAATTCGCTACCATACTTTCTTCAAGGGTTGACATCAATGACAACCAACCCAATTAATAAAAAATCTCCCACTTTGGCATTGATGGCAACACCCTGATGCAATACTAAAGTCATATCACTCATGCTCCCCATGTGACCATCGCTCCCTTTGGACCGATGCCTTTGTGATTTCAATCTGATAAATCTCTCCCCATTTGTCATGAATGACAAAGGTATCTTTCCCTTCGGGGATGCTCCCCCTAACTGAACTATCCTTGGGGATACTCCCCCTGACTAAACTCTTCCTGAAACTGATCTCCTAACCTAAACTGTCCTTTTTATGCCGATTCCTTGTGTAAATATAAGACATATAAGATAAGCATTTAAAAGCATTCATTTTGGAGTAGAAATTACTCTGAGTCTTTGACGAAGATACTCAAAGGCTTCCCATGGAAGTGGTTTTGTAAATATGTATGCCACTTGTTCTTTTGTACCCACATATTCAACTCTGATGCTCTTCTCTGCAACCTGCTCCTGTAGAAAGTGATACTTGATTGGAATGTGCTTCATCTTAGAGTGCATCATTAGGTTTTTTGAGATACTAATGGCGCTTGTATTATCACAATATATTGGAATGGGATCATCATACTCAACTTGTATATATGTCATAGTTTGTTTCATCCATAGAACCTGTGCACAACATGTCGTTGCTGCAATATACTCTACCTCAACTGTAGATAAGAATATTGATGATTGTTTCTTGCTTAGCCATGATATAAACACTCACCCAAGTAGAATGTTGCTCCACTGGTGCTTCATCAATCATCAATGCAACCTACCCAATCTGCATCTTTTTAGGCAATAAGTGATAGATCCTTTCCTTTTGGATACCATAACCCAAACTTTTTTGTTCCTTTGAGATATCTTAAAATCTTCTTCGCTGCTATGACATGTGTTTCCTTTTGTGTTTCTTGAAATCGTGCCACTTGTCCAACTGTCTGCATTACATCTAGTCTAGATGTTGTCACATATAGTAAGCTGCCAATCATTGACCTGTATTTCCTCTGGTTTGTAGAATTTGAATCATCATATTTTCTCAACTTGCAACTTGTTTGCATAGGAGTGGTAACTAGTTTGCAATATTCCATTCCGAACCTCTTTATCATTTCTCTGATATACTGAGTTTGAGAAATAAAAATTCCTTGGTTTCTTTGACGTATATGAAGACCCAGAAAGAAGGATATTTCTTCGAGTAATGACATTTTAGATTCATTCTGCATATACTTTGCAAATTTCTGGCTTAACCTGTCATCATTGCTTCCAAAAATAATATCATCAACATAAACTTCAATTAATAAAATACCCTCTTGAATTACCTTGATGTAGATGTTGTTGTCTGCACTTCCTTTTCTGAACCCTATCTTTTGTAGACATTTATCCAGTCTAGAGTACCATGTTCTAGGAGCCTGTTTTAGAACATACAATGCCTTCTTTAATTTACACACATAATTTGGGTTCTCTGACAACTGAAATCCTTCTGGTTGTTTAATGTAGAATTCTTCTTCAATTTCCCCATTTAGAAAAGATAATTTTATGTCCATATGATATACTTTAATATTCTTGGAGAAAGCATAAACTAAAAGCAATCAGATTGCTTCCATTTTGGCAACTGGGAAAAATGTCTCTTCAAAGTTGATTCCTTTAACTTGTACGTATCATTTACATACCAATCTATCTTTTTTCCTTGTAACCTGTCCATCTTCATTCAATTTATTTATGAATACCCACTTTGTGCCAATCACATTCTTATTATTTGGTCTTGCAAAATTCCAAAGTGTCATTCTTATCTATTTGATCCAATTCTCCATCCATGGCCTTATTCCAAAATTCATCCTTGTTGGCCTCTTTAAAACTGTTTGGTTCAATTGTAGATGAGAGTGCTAGGTGTGTTTGTTCTGGGCAACAAATTCTTCTTCTAGTCTCAACTCCTGCATATTTTTTTCCAATAATCTGATCTGAAGTATGATTCTTCTGTATTCTTTTGCTAGGTGTCTTTGGAGGCACTTGCTGAACTTGATCTTCTACTTTTGTTTTATCCTCTTCATATTCCCCTTCTACTTCTTCTTCATCTCCTGCTTTTTCTTCGTAAAGTTGTTCCATTGATTCATTTTCTTCTTCCTTTAATTCTTTTCCACATGTTTCATCAATTGTTACATTGATTCTTTCCACAACTTTGTTCAACCTCAGATTGTAACACTTGTATGCTTTCCTTGTACTTGAGTAACCAACAAGTACTCCTTTGTGCAAAAGAGAGTAAAAATTTCTCATTCTGCCATCTTCTCTTTTGATGTAGCATTTGCTTCCAA